>PVJO010024678.1:0-23993 GCA_004026905.1 Hystrix cristata
GTTAACAATAAATACCTACCTTCAGAAATAGCATGACAATTAAATGGCATAATTTATGTAAAGCCCACTCTCAAGAATGCCTGGCATATAATATGTGCTCCATAAAAGGAATAATTTCTCAGCCTGTGAGAAAATGTTTACTGTTATTGCAAGGAAGCAGGATGGAGAACATCACAGCTTTCAAAGGTGGAACTGGAAGAATAATGAGAACATGAATATTAATACTGATGGTGTCTACTTACTCTCTGCTAGGAATATTTATATTCTCATGGTTCCCAGCCCTGGCCAAGTCCTATTTATCCTTCAGTAGCCATTTAAGGTTATGTCTTCAGTTGTCATTTCCTTTTCCTTTTCCTTAAAAAAGACGCTATTCCTTCCACCCAGTTCTAGCTACTCACGAGTGCACATCAGCGCTTATTATCTTGTACCACACGTCTTTATTCTACGTCTGTCTTGTTCATTGAGCTACAGTCTTTTAGCTGGGAAGAACCTTCACAAAGCTATTTCCACTCTTGGCTAATCATGTGACTGAACAGCCAAGTCTTCTCTCTTCATCTCAGAATTTTATGGCTCTCACTTAAAACTGTGATAAGAACACAAACGTTTCGTCAACTCTGCAACCATCTACACACATAACTAAAATATGATACCTATTTGTCTTCTCTTCCGGGGGGAAGAAGGTGGGAGAGAAGTAAAGCTAAGAAAGAAAAAATGGAAAAAAAAAAAAAAGAGATGTAGATTTCCTGCTCAACTGCATATTCATCTCTGTTGCCCAACTGCAGAGTTTTATCATGAGTTGCTACAAAAATCTGCTTGTCACTGCAAGTCCCAGCTGTTAGGGCAAAGGAGAAGGCCACATGTGCAGAGAAGTGGGCTGGAAAAAGCTACGGCCTGAAGTTCTGTTCAGAGCCTGAAACAAAGCTGAACATGTTGAGCACAGAACTGCAGCAGCTACAGCTGCCAAGACTGTCTGCCAGTGCACACCGGAGTGGCAAGCAGGGGCTGGGGGGCGCTTATTAGAGATCCCTGTAGGGAGCTACGACACACTGAAACCGCAGCATGTCACCCATAGAGCCCTTCGAGCGAGCTTCTGGTGCGAGTGGGTGCAGCTTTCGAAGGCGGAACTGGAAGGAGAATGTACATGCAGTCGTTGTATGGATGCATGTGGGTCTGTGCCTATGTGCATCCCTGCGTGTGTATGTGCAGAAGTCAGGCCTCAGCTATGTCCTAGAATTAGCCAAAGTTTGAATTCTCTAACTCAGTGCTTCCCAGGTAAGCGCTATTTTGCCCCATGGAGACATCTTTGATTGTCCCAGATGTTACTGGCATCTGGTAAGTATGGGCCAGCGGGGCTGCCAATCCTGCAATACACAAGACACTCCCAAAACAAAGCACGTTGCATCCAACATGCTGGCGGTACAAAGCTGAGAAACCCCCCTCTAATCTAATTCCTTCTTATATAGCATGACCTGAGTGGCCAAGGGAACTCCTGTCTTCTGGGGCCTGGCTAGGAGTTCTCATTCTGCCATAGTGTACACACGGGTGTATGTGACCACACTTGGGCCCACTGCGTTTGGGGGGACCTGTGATAGGAGTACATTTCAGTAAGCAGGGAAAGCACTTCATGGAAGAAGTCAGAACACACCTCTGTTAACTTAGAAAATCATGACCACACATAACACAAAATATAAAAGTAAAAATTAGTAGAAAGTACATTCTAAAAGAAATAGATACTCTGGTAGGGCAGAAAATACGTTAGTACATTTATTAGCTAAATGTTGTCTTATGAAATTTGATAACAGACCACTGGGATCTGCATTCTATGTACAAGACAATATTAGCACTAACTATGCTGGGGATTTGAAATAATGAGTCATATGCTCGGTATTTATTAAGCATCTATTGTGTGTGTGGCTTTAAAACTGTCCATACCCTAAGTAGAAGGCAAAACATCCAGTCTAGAGCAAACATTAACAAAGGAGTATTTCACAGGGTGGGTACAGATGGTCCACTTAGCAGGTGAGCCCTGAATAGCTTTCCCAAGCACAAAGCTCCTAAGCACCAGAAGTGGCGGTTCTGACCAGCAATCCCAACACAGTGGGAGGCTGAGTCAGGAGAATGAAAGGTCAAGCCTGGCCCAGACAACCTGGAGACTCAATGAAACCCTACCTCAAAAAAAAAGAAAAAAAAGGGGGGGCTGGGGATTTAGCTCAGTGATTAGAGTGCTTGCCTTGCAAGCACAAGGCCCTGAGTTCGATCCCCGGCACCACCAAAAAAAAAAAGTGAGCTGGGGAAATAGCACAGTGTGAAGGCTCTCATTTAATCACCAGTGCCACACACACATGCGTGTGCACACACATGCACACACACAGAGGATTCTGATCTATGTGTATCTCATTACAAAGTCTATACACTTTCTACTTTACACCACCCTCCATCTCTGCTCTCTGGAGATTTAATTTTAATGGAGGAGCCACTCACGTGCATGAGCAACTGTAATATACAATATGCTTCATAAATACTACAAAGAAGGAATAAAGCCCTGGGGAAGAATAGAGGTCAGAGAAATTATTTTCGACGAAGAGTTCTTGGAAGAGCTGGTTTTCTACTGGGGAACGAGAGCAGGAAACAAATGACCAGTCACTCCACAGTGGTAAGGAGTACTCTAAATGAAGTCAGAGGGGGTAGGCAGAACATGAGAGTAAAGCTGTGGGTTTCTATGCAAGGTGTTTGGGAAAAGAATATATGATAACGGGGCTTCTGAACAGAAACCTGGAGGAAGTGAAGGCCAATCACTGCACATGTTTCACAGGTTATGTGTTAGTGGAAGGAAGGGAAGGAGAGGATTAGGAATGGCACACGTTCAGATACCATCAGAGGCTGGGATGCATTTACGTCTCCCACAGGAAGCTCACAATTTAGTTGCAGGGAAAGTCATTTTGAGAAAGGAACGATGCATTAAATGAGCATGTACTATATGCCAAGAACTATACTGGTTGCTTTTCTGAACGTGTGGAAATACCATGAGAACATTATGGTCCCCGTTTTATGCATGCAAGACAGGGGAAACTGAGGTTCATAAACGTTAAGCAATGGACCCAACACCACAAACCAGCAGATAACAAAGCTTTTTGGAAAAGGCTGTGCTGTCTAACGATGGAACAAAAGGCCAACCATGTCTATCAAGCACTTTCAGTGTGGCTAGACCAAATGAAGAGTTACTAAAGTATAAAATACTGGCACACACCCACAGGCTTTCAAAAGCTTAATGTAAATACAATGTAAAATATCTCACTAATGTCTGATACTGGATACGTGTTGAAATATTATTTTAGATTAGGTGAAAGATATTACAATAAATTTCATTTTCAATATTTTAATGTGTTTGCTAGAAACTTTAAAATTACGCATGTGACTGCAATTCTCTCTCTCTGGGGCTCTGGGGGGCTTTAGCAAATGTGTGTGCTTGGATACGGCATCAGAAGGCTGCTCATCTATCTCCACATTTCTATCCAACTCACCTATCCTCACCACTTCCTGGTAGAGCCTTCAGCTTCCAAAATCAATAAAGGAGCAATAAATAGACCACAAATGAAATCCCCTGTGCTCCAGGGCCACGACCCCTAATCCCCACGCCCTGGAGACAACCCCGCACATCCAGCACCATGCATTTCAGAGCTGTTCTTCTTCCAAAAGATTCATAAAAGGAATTTCCTGCTGCCGGGGTTTGGAGCCTGGAACCGCGTGACTGGTTCTATTCCGAGTGCTACCCTTGACTCCCTGTGATGTCTGGTGAGTCACAAGCCTCTTGCTGGGTGCTGCTCCGGCTGCAAACACAGGCTGCGGCAACGAGCGCATATGAGACCCGTGGCTGAGCCGTGTGATCTAGAAGCCTGCAGTGTCACTAAGGGAACTGGGTTCATCCCACGCATAGCACATTCTCTAGTTGCTGCCAGTGTAAATTATTTACATCCGAGGCCCATGCTCAAGAGGAAGAGTGGAGAGACAACGGCTTCCCAGCAGCCCTGTTACCAAGCTCATCATCTGGAGATTTCCGCATGGATTACTGGGCCATGGCCCACATTCTGGGCTGGAGGGTAGAAGGAAACACCTCCTCCCTCCTCCACCCCAGAATCCCAGAGGAAGCCAGTGGATGAGTATATCCGAAGGCAACACAGAGTGCCTGCTGGCTCACCTGGGCCAGGCTGGTGCCCCCCTGGCCTTCCCTGACAGACCTGGAATCCAGAGATGCAGATCTCCAAAGCTGAGAGACCTCAGATACAATAGTTAACCCCTCTGTGCCTCAGTTTCTTCATCAGTAGGATGTGGACAGTGACAGAGAATGAACATCTCTTAGGGTTCAGGTAAGGATTAAACAGGACTTTAAAACAGAGCTATTTTGGTCTCTGACTGGCACCTAATCATCAGATACCAGCCCCACCGCAAAGAGAGGTAGGTGAGCACCGTGGAGGGCTTTTGAAAAGACAGACATAATGTTCCTTGGTGATTCCTCACCTCTCACTCACATCGCAGCATAAAAAAGCCCTTGGGACAAGGAGGGACATTTAAGCGCAAATTGGCAGGGCTGAGGAATCCCACACACACCCTAAACTCATCAGGCAGGGAGAAAGGGGTAGATGTCCCTCATCTCCAGTTTCAACAGGGCCTCTCAAACAGCACTGTGCAGGTTCCCTGGAGCTTGGGAACATGTGGCGGATTGTTGCCTAACTCACACAAAAGAAATCTTAAGAAAGAATGATTGAGGAAATGAAACAGGGGGTGAAGCCTGGCAGCATAGCAGGGAATGAAGTGCATGGCCCATGGGGAAAAGGAATGTGCCACCACGCCATGGATGAAAAGTGAGTCACATGCAGGAAAAAGCAGGTGTAGTTAACCAAGATCCCAACACACAGGGACAGGAGTCCCAACAAAGGGAAACTGGCATCATCCTGCCATTGAAGAAGATCCCGAGTACAAGGAAAGCAGCTGGGAGGAGATGCGTACTCAAAAGACGTCCCAGAGAAGTTCAAAGATCCCTCCAAATGGCTGTAAGAGGTTAGCCCAAAATGCCTGTCAAACCTACAGGCCATGGATGCCAGATCGTCAAAGAGTGCTAGCCAAGGAGCACTCTTCTGACCTCCTTCCTTGGATCTCTTTCGGATTCCTACTTGTCTACAGCCCATGCTCAGCTCACCCTGTTCTCAAAAATCTTTCCCTAATTGCACTGGTGACAGGCAGTAAAAGCCCCCATGCCGCTCTGTAACTCCCTGCGATTCCCACGCCCATTTCCTAGCTGTTGTACAGACTATTCATGCCTCAAATTATATTTTAAATACATTAGTAAGGATGTTGTGTCAGACTCTTTCTCATGCCTGTTGGCATTAAATCCATAGAACAATTCTATGCGATAACTAACATTATTTTTACTTTACATAGGCCCTCTTTGAAAACCTAGTAACTTTTCCAGTGTCACATTTTCTAAACATGGTAGAATTTAACTTCAAGCTCACCAATGCTAAATTCTGTGACTCAGGACTTTAATACTTTATGTTAGAAAAATCACATTATCCCTAGCTGTAGTTTTCTTATTTGGAGAATCATGAACTAGCACAAATCTACCGTAAAGATGGTAATGAAGAAAGTGGCTGATAAACCAACTTCAGGTGTGAAATGTCTAGAACTGTTGACTCTAGAGTAGGCCATGAAATAAATAATCAAAATTGAAATATGCACAATACTTATTTTGTGATCCTAAGTATTACTCTTTGAATTAGCAATATAAGCCTAAGTTATGCAGAGCATCTTTTTCTTCGTAAATATTTCATTTGAGTCACATTTAGAAATGTGAAGATCTAAATTCCTGCCTTCTGAGCTTTCTCCCCAGATTATTGGCAGGCTCTGCAGGAGAGCTTTCAAAGGGGGAAGTGAAATAAGCATTTTAAAGTGTTTATTCTGTGCCAGTTTGGTAAAATTCAACAAGTATCTTTGAAGTTCATACTGTTTTAATTGGCTTTCACAGTCTAGGGTAGGAGATGGATGTAGAAACAAGTGACTTCGATATAAGGTAATAGTAAGACAAAGAGGGACCATGGAGAGTGTGGAGCCTCAGACCAGGGTCTCCAGAAATGCTTCATGAAGATGACTTCTGGGTGAGGCCTTAGGACAAAGAGGCATTTTTGAGGTGATGGAAAGTGAGCCCTGCATCTTGGGCCAGAAGAAGCATGTGGCAAAGGATGAAGGAGTGTGGTCTACAGATAGGGTCTACAAACATTTCAGACTGCACGGAGAATTTTTAGGCAGACAGTGGCAAAAGATGAGGTGAAAACTGTAAAAGGTCATTTTTTTTTTGGTCACTTTTTTTATAGTCATATTTTCACCAATAGTTGATATTCTCTTGAACAGAGGGACTCTTCTTACCCATTCGGTGTATGTCCAGTATCTAGAGCCAATCACACTATAGTTGCTAAATCTGTATTTACTGAATGAATGAACTACAGAAATCAACAGGATCAGTCTCATAAGATCACAGGGAAAAATGAAAGCTTTTAAACGGAATAATTTTCTGTCGGAATTGCATTTTGGATAGATTGCTTTAACTGCAGGGTGTAAGAGAGTGATTGAAGGAGAGATAAGGATAATATAGTGGCGGCTACTACAATAGACCAGGCTATGTATGGTCTGAACAAATGATCTTATATTTCACAAATAGAAGGCAAATTTAAGGATCAAAGTCGGCAATAGTTGGTGGCTGGGTGGGCTGAGGACAAGAGGGTGTCTATGATGACTCTTAGTTCTAGTTTAGTGACAAATTTCAAGATGGATCTGTTCATGATCATAAACAATAATACAGAAAAGAATGGACTTAGAGATAATGATGAGACGTTCCCACTTGGATCTGTTGAGTTTGAGTAGTCTGTAAAGCAGTGAAGTCAGGACTTCCAACAGGCAACAGAATCTTTGAGTCCAAATGAGAAGCCAGGGCAGGAGGTGAAAATTTGTAAATCACTATGGTCCAGGGCAGGTTGGAGGCCCTGGGGTTAGAGGAAACCACCAAATAAATATGTGAGTCAAGAGTGATGGGAACAGACAATAAGCAGTGTTCATATCTAGGCAGCACAAAGAGGAAAAGAATCCCGAGAAGTAGATTGAGAAGAGATTGTATGAAAGGAAATAAGAGTACAGACATTTAAGAAAAGAAGGGGCTCAACTTTCAAAAGCAGCAGAGTAATACAACAAGATAAAAACTCAAAATGTCTATTGCACTTAAGAATACAGAAGTGGTGGACAATTTTTAACAGCTTGCTAGGGATTGAAGATTCTTTTAGAGAGACTAAGGCATGAATGGGACACGAGTAAATAGTGACACACAGTGTAGAGCATTTGGCTAAGAAAGAAGAAGAAGAAGAACAATAGCCAATGCCTCTCCTTTCTCCCTACAGAGAGGGGAACCAACAGTCGATGGAAGAATTTTTTTTTTTTGCCTTTTTGTAAGATTTTAGTAGACTTATACATTCACAGGACAGACCTATTATTAAGAGGATATTGCCTGTCAAGCACGAAGCTGAGTTTGATCCCCAACACCAAAAAAAAAAGGAAATTATTAAAGGTTAAAGAAGACCACATGGGGTCTGGATCTGGGGGTGAAATGTTAACCTCTAGACCA
Organism: Hystrix cristata; assembly: GCA_004026905.1. NCBI lineage: Eukaryota > Metazoa > Chordata > Mammalia > Rodentia > Hystricidae > Hystrix > Hystrix cristata. The sequence goes on from PVJO010024678.1 coordinate 7,664, forward strand.
GCTAAAGGATTATCAAAGCAAAATAAGCAAATGTCCATGGCTTTAGGGAGCCATAGGGAGATAAATCCATACAACTGAAACTGCAGAATGACAGACGGAGTTTTATCAGAGACCCGAAAAAAAAAAAAAAAATGGTGTTGGAGCAAAGGAGTGGAAGGGTAACTCAAGCATAGTGAGTTCAAGAGGATGTCTCAGAGAAGATGAAATCTGATTTGGGCTCTAATGGTTCAAGTAGAGATCTGCCAGCTGAAAGCAGAAAGGATATCGAAGAAAGCATTCCAGGTTAGGGGACCAGTTTGAGCAAACACATGAAACCAGGAAAAACCACCTACCATGTGCAAGCTAGTAAACTAGATACTTCAGGGGTACAGAATGAATAAGAAAAAGATATTTCCCCTACAGAGGCATACTGTAGAGCTTGGAGGCAGGAAGGGAAGCCAAACATGGGAGCCAACACTACACAGGCACTCAAAATACCATTGTTCCATAAAGAAACAGTGTTAATGACTCTAAATTCTTCCTGTGGCTAATCTACTCCTAATACTTAGTGAACCAAATAAATGAAACACTTAAATTTTCACTTGAATTTAAATTCCAACACTCACCTATCAACAGCCCAGTCCCTTGACCTGATGCTTTCAGTGAGTTACTAATGAAATAAGCTGGAAGGTTCTTGGTGGATCCATTTAGCTAGAAACTTCCTGAGCTCTGGTAGTTCTTAGGCAATGGGCCTTGTCCTTTTACATGGAGCCTTTTAAATAATAAACTAAAAGGAAAGCTATCACTGCTGCTTGTCTGTGACAATTATAAAATCCAGGGAAGAAGTCAGAAGACACAGTTTAAATGAGTACTGGATGTACCTAGGCCAGAAATCATAGATTCAGAAAATGCAGCCTAATGGCAGGTTATGAGCGCTCTGCCTCATTCCACACTCTCAAGACCTCACACCATCCTTGCATTCCCACAGAACTTCATATTGCTAAGGGAACAAGCTTCTGGTCAACCTGGGAGTCACATTTAACATACACAAAGCAAGGATTTATACACTTCATCCCAGAAACAAGGAAATGAACAGAGTCATAACATTGACAAGACATTGTAATAAAACACACAATTCACTTAGTCCTAAAAACAAGTCTCTGAAAAAGGTGTGTCTATTATTCCTATTTAATTGGCAAGGAAATAGAAGTTTGGAAGTTTAGAAATGTGCCTGTTGTCTCAAACGTACGTAGGACAGCAGCGGAATCCAAATCCATGTAGTCTAACCCAGAACCTGTACTTTCACTATGATTGAATGATACCTCAATTATTTCTCCAGAGATCAAGAGTGAACTTGGACCCAAACCCTTGCCATAACCCCCAGCTTGTCTCCTGTCTTAAACTTTGTCATCCATTCTGCACACTAACAAAGAACAATCACTTCCAACACAGAGACGTAGCCAGGTACCTCCAGTGAGGAAAGTGGATATGTTAAAGAAGAGGCCACTTTTTCCTACTCTTTCTCCAGATTGAAGGATCTGGAAGGGCACTAGAAGTGGCCGCCATTTTCCTTCTCTGCCTTTAGCTACACTAAAGCTATTTTACTTCCCTGTTCCCAGTGGTCTTCACCCCCTTCTCCATTGCCTGAAGGATAGAATACAAATTCTTTAGTAAGACATTCTATTTCTACCCTGTCTGCATTCCAGAGTCATCTTCCACCCCTTCCTCTCCTTATGCTGTTCCCTCCAGCACGTGGAACATCTTTTAGTTACTGTGATGTTTCTGCAAATTCTCTGGAATCCCTCCACATCTCTAAGCAAAGAAAATATTCTTATTCTTCTTGCAAATTCATCTCTAATGCCATCTCCACTAAAAGTCTTTCTCGATGGGAATGAACTTCAGTGTTAGTGGACAATGATATCTTTAGGATTTGTCTGAAACTTACTCATGCCTCTATCTGGATTTCTATTTCATTCTACTGTTCACATTTCTGTGTCTACCACTAAATGGTCAGCAATAGGGCTCATGTGGTAACTCATTCTTGTATCTTCAGGGTTAACATGGATTGCCATGAAAAAGTGTAGTGACTATACCATATTTGCCTCTGGAGAGACCACTCCTCTTTCTTCACAGTAATAGATTTTTATTTGAAGTTCTATTTCCTTCCCACTTTCAATTCTTGTGCTTGAAATATAGTTGCAGAAATAAGTCATGACTCTACATGGAGAAGTAAAATATCAAGACTCAACTGTGGCCTCTGAGACCAAAAAATCCATGTTTTCCTAACAGACCTGAACCTAAAAGGATGAGAGAGGCTGGAATATTGGCAGCTCTTATAGTTTGAGGTCTAAAATGTCTTCCAAATGTCTTAAGTGTCTAGAAGGTGGCTGGAACAAGGAGACTGTTGTCATAGAGATTCCTGTTAGGAATTGGGGCCTGGTTGAAAGTAGGTCATTGAGGATGTGGCCAGGAAGTCTGTATTTTTTCCCCCACTCCTCCCTTCTTTCTCTGCTTCAGGTTGCCATGGATTGAGCACCTTTTCCTCCATCATATCCTTCTGTCATCCTGTTTCTGCCTCAGAGCCAGCCAAACATGGACTGAAGTTGTAAGCCAAAATAAACCATTTAAATTGTACCTTCTGGGTGTTCTGTCTTAACAACTGGAAAATGGCTAACAGCAGCCGTCCTATCCCTAAGATGGGGAATCAGAAAAGCAGGACTAAGGCCTATTTTAAGACAAAGAAATCAGTGGAACCCTAGGGCAGACTGCCTAGCTTTGGCTCATGAGCTACGTAAGCTAATTAATTGGGTTTATTACTGTAGTTTTATTTTATTTTTGTAAAACTTTTTACCTAAAACCAGTATGAGTTTGGTTCTCTACTGCTAACAACATAAGAAGTACAAACAGCAGCATTTTCTCAATACACATCAGGATATGTATATAAAATCTGCTAGAGTCTGACGTTACTTGAATGAACCTCCCCATGGTGCTAGTTTGGGGTGTTCATGGTACCACGAGTATGTTATTCTATCAATACTGTCTCTTTCCAGCCCCTTCGAAGCCACCACAGGTCACAGAGCTACCATTTTATCCCAGATACCCTGTCTCTCTCCCTTTTTCCTTCCTTCCTTCCTTCTTTCTTTCTCTCTCTTTCCTGCTTTCTTTCTTTCTTCCTTCTTTCCTTTCTCCCTTTCTTTTTTTTTTTTCAGGTAGTACAAGGATCAAACCAAACCCAGAGGCAGTCTACAACTGAGACACATTCTGACCCTTTTAATTTTTTTTTTTTCAGTCAAGGACTTGCTAGTTTGCCAAGGCTAATTTCAAATTTGAAATCCTTCTGCCTCAGCCACTTGAGTAGCTGGATTTACAGGTTTGTGAAACTACACCAGGCTCTGGGTCTACTTATGTGGAACTAACGAGTGACGCTGATACCCAAGAATTCACTGTTTCTCGCTCCTTGATACTATCTCAGGTTTCACAATCAGTAATTCACAGACCACCTCGGTCAAGAGCACTAGCAATGTTTAAGACATTTTCAGCGTTTGGCAACCTCACCAGACTAGTAAGATGAATGTAAGAAACCGAACTTTTGGGAAACGCTTCAAGTCGATGTTATGAACAATAAAATGGAAGACTACTGTCCCCCCTACTGATACAAGGGTAAAGTCAACTGACAGTGTTTCTTAACTCTAAGAAATGCCTCACTACTGTTGATATGTCACATATTACTGTGAACTTAACCCAAATAAAGACCATCGTATGGTCTGATTTCCAGCCAACCCCATCTGTGTGACTCTGAAAAAGTTCCATCGCCTCTGAGTGATGTCACTAGATTTAGGAATTCTGGAGTGAATCATTCTAGTTACCAGTTTTGAGTCTATGCAATAAAAGTGAAGATAACACCTTACAAACACTTACTGTATGATAGGAGCTACGTCAAGACATTTACAAACTTTATTTCAATGTGTCTCTAGTATGGATTTTGGTACATTACTTTAGAGGTCCCACATCACCACTCATTATTATAATCAGGCACTTAGTAATGTAATTTTGTAACCTTTTTACTAAAGAGGCAGAGACTATTCCCCATCCTTGACTTTGGGCTCATTCTCATTATTCTTTTGGTACTTACAATAAGGCAGAAGTGATGGTGCGCTAGTTCTGAAATTGTATCTCAAGGGCCTTATGACAATTTGGCTTAATTGTCAACTCAGTTGCTATGGGACCCACATAGGAGATTAGTGAACGACATTTCTGGGGATGTCTGGGAGGGTCATTGAGGCATAACCTTGGGGTCTACATCTGGTCCATGCCCCCTTCCTCTCTGGAGCTCATTCCAACCTGCTATGCCTCTCTGCTGCTATAAAATAAACATCAGTCCTCTTCCAACCCCTTCTTCCATGACCTGCTTTGAAGCCAGCCCATCATGCACTGAACCCTCTGAAACCTTAAGTCAGATAATTCTCTTCCTTTAAAATGTAGATATCAGGTATCCTGTCCCAGCATCTTTTGCTTCTGCTACTGCCACACACACACACACACACACACACACACACACACACATATACACACACACACACACAAAATGTGTCTACTATATCAGATAGAAGTTGAAAGACATAGAATCGACTATGTACCTAACATGCCCCCATCAAGTTTAGGGTAGAACCCCTCACTGAACCACAGGAGCAAAAGGCCTCAGCCTGGATCAGTGAGATAGGTCAGATCAGCTGACTTCTAGCTAACCCACTGATCTATGAGCTATAAAAAGTGCTGGTTGCTTAAACCCACTGAGTTGGGTGGGCTGGGAAGAGAAATCACTATGGAGCAAGTTTGTGGTAGTAGCTAATAGATACTCTATGTAATGTTATTTATTCACATTTTTAGGTAAGAAAACAGAGTCTGTGAAATTAGGTAACTTGCTCAAAGTCACCTCGGGGATCCTAAGAGTCAAAGTTTAGATTTCATGTTAGGCCTATCAAAAGTCTACCCTCTCTCAACTCACCCGATACTATCAGGACTATGATCCTCAGGGGCCTTAAAGCTAGTGCAATATGTAAGTCCCAAGCAGTCTCTGCTTCTAAAGTGCCTTTCCCTCTCCAGACTTCATCAGAAATTCTGGAGATGAGATTCCAAAATCCGAAGTCTTAAAATGCTCTCTGAATATTTTAACACATTACTGGGGTGATTGGTCCATATCTTGAGGAGCCTTAAAGGAGGAGAACACTGAGTATTCATGGAGATTCTCTCCAGCTCATAGGCTGTGGCTATACAATCAAACTTAATCCATCTATGCATAAGAAAGGAAGCTTGAAGGTTTTAAGCCAGAAAGGAACAAGGTGTTTCATTGGGAGCTTGAGGAAAGAGAAAAAATATTGCATCTTTTGGATGAAAGGGCCTTTAATCTTCAAAACACAATCCATTTTCCATACCAAAGTCCCTTCAAGTCTAGCAAGTCTGCCGAGGCCTCAAGTCAGGCAAACAGCTTGTGTTTTGCAGATTAAGGGGCCTCTGACCCAAAAGATCCATTTTTTGTGAAACTCCAGAGGAAAGGCCTGGTCTATTTCTAGCCCACACACTCGCTGAAAGAGGCAGCTCTGAGTGCAGCCTGAGAACAGGGCGGCTTGCCTGCTGGGACTGCCGTGCAGTAAGCACTTAGATGAATGGAAGGGCTCCTGAAAGAGGCCCTTTGCCCCAAAACATCACACCTGCTTCCTTGCCAGGATGTCCCAGATGCTCATTATAGAATAAACACAACTTTGAAATATTGAAAGTTCTGCTCAAGGAAGAACACTAATAATGCCAAGCAGCAGGAACGACCATACATCTAGCACCTTAGCACTGAGCGAACACATTACCTCATCTGATTCCCACGACAATGTCGTGCTGCTGGCACAATAGGGAAACCGAGCCCTAATTGACAGGAAAGAAAACTGAGTCTAGAAAGCCAAGGTAATGTGCCTGTGGCGACCCCAACACACACTTGTGCTCCTCCCCAGGACTGACTCGAGACCCAGAGCAGGCAGCAAAGGGGAGATAAAGTTTGAAGCAGTGATTTGTAGAAAATAAATCAGAATGCACATACACTGAACTAAACTGAATAAGGTCGTCAAATTACAGCCCTATTCCTGCATCTGCAGAGGCTAGATTTGGAGTAACTGCTGTTCCCTCATCCCTGGAACTTGGTCTCTGCACCTATAACCAGGAAGACTGACTTAGGTGTATGTTGGATTTCTTACAAGTTTAACCTTGTCCAGGCCTATGATCCTATACTGGTTTAAAAAAAAAAAAAAAAGATGAAATTTACACATTATAAAAGAGAGAAAGAGAGATTAAAAAAAAAAAATGCTCAATCTTGGCTCGCCTTGGATGAGGGGACATAGTGCCAGACAAGAGAGATTGAGTCTGAGGAAGTGAATGGATTTGATTTGTTTAAGCTTTAGGAAAGCAAATATTACTGAAATGTTGGCTGATTGCCACTGACTTCCAAACAGAAAATGGCTTCCAGATATACTGTGGGTGTTCAGCAGGGTCTGTTAGAGTGAGTGATGGGGTGGCCGTGCACTGCTGGAGAGCAGCGAGAAAGATTATAATGTTCTCTTGACAGAGACAAACAGAAAGTGCCAGTCCGAGAGTAGAAGAGAGGACACCAGCTGAGCCTGCCCAGAAAGGCTCAGGAAATCTATACAAACCTCAGAAGGGCCTCTGGACATGGCTGACCAAAATCTGCTTGAGTCAGTTTACAGTGCTGGACACAAACAGAGACAACCACTGGGCAGGGGAAAGGCAGTGGTCCGGTAATCAGGAATCCCGGGTTCAAGTCCCAGCTCAATCTCTAATTCATCAAGTCAGCTGGGCCAGTGCTCATGCACACACCTCACTTTGTCTGGGTAGAAAATATTTGGGGGTTCTAAACGATCTTTAAGGACCCTGCTAACTCTGGCATAGTATGGCATATTATGATCAAATATTAATGACTTACATTCAACAGGTACTCACTGGGCACTTTGCCAATATTAGTGATTCACTCAACAGGTATTTGTCAGACCACTTTCATGTGCCACGCAATGTGCTAGGGAGTGAGGTGACCTATTTCTTATACCTAAAACCTGCTTTCTGTGAGGTTGTCAACACTATTCCAAAGTGGGGACTGGCCCTAGGCCGTCCAACCTAGCTTTCCATCTTCAGTAAGTACAGCAGCTTCCACTCCACAACTTGTTATCTATCATCATTTTGAGGACCAGTAAAGCAAGAAAAGGGTTTTCTTTAAGAACTGCTATGAGTTCATGCTATCAGCAAGTTCTTTTCTGAGGTGTTCCTGAGCCTTGCTTGCCCTTCAGGGAGGTGCTCTTGCTAAAGCTGATGCATATGGGTAAAATTTACCTGTTTGCACATTCACCGTCTTATGGGAACTCCCCATAAACATGTCAGGTATAGACTGAAAAGAAAACCTATCAGAAATATCAAGGCGATATTTCCTCCTACTACTCTGGAATATTTTCAGTTGAGTGGTCCTTAAAGAGAATCAAATACAACCATTTCATTTCAGAAAAAAGGAAACCAAGGCTTACTCAAGGTCCCACTGCTACTTAATGGCAGAAAATCAAGAGAATAGACTATATCTTCATGCCCTCTCCTGCATGCTATTTCTATTACTCCAAGCATCCTTCTCTGTTCCTAAAGACATTGATTTTTTTGGTAAGGTTTGCTTTGCTTTGTTTTTAGCATAAGGACCATTTCCAGTGAAGTCGACTTTCCTAATTCAGCTTCTCATTATTCTGAAAGCAATCATACTGTAATGTGTGTGAGGGATGGAGAGACATTTGGGCCTTTGGGGAATGCACTGGAGAAGTGATACAAAGAGTGAGCTGCAAGGGTGGGAGTGAAATGCGGGGTGGGGGGAGTATATGCTGGGGAGCAGAGAGAGCAACAACACTGCAGTTAAATGCAGAGAAGGAAACAAAGCACTTGCATTGATTTGAAAAGGCAGCTCAGAGAGCCAGCCGGCTCTTCCTGGTCTGCCCTCTTCCTGGTCTGCAGTGGGCAGGTCTGTGAGGGCTCACTGTCCCCCACCCCAGAGATGCAGAGCCCTCTATCAGTATGCAGGGCGAATTGTGGGGAGCAGTGACAGAGTGAGATGTATTCACTTGAAAGGATGAGAAAGAGCAGGAAGAGAGACTGTGAGAATGAAAGAGGATGGATCCCTCTTAGGTGAATATAATATAATAATACATAGCAACATTTTATTATAATATAAAAAGCAGGTCAAAGGCAGAAAAAGGACAGGTACTTGATTATAGGGAAATGGACAAGGCAGCCTTCTCAGTAAAAGGAGGGCTACAAGGATCGAGGCAGAAGGACCCAACCTCTGCTCTAACGCCACAGTTTCACTCCTGAGCAGATTTTATCCACTCATCTCATGAGACCAGCCTCCCAGTTCACCTCTAGAACTCAATCCTTTCCTTTCTAAGGCCTAGCAGGAAACAGATGCTCAATAAATGTTTGATGGGCAAATAAATACTCTCAGATATTGATTTCATCATGTCAGTGATGACGAATTTTAAGTGCAGCACCACCTCTGTGTGGAATACAAACTCAGGCTTACAGAGTCCAGGCAATAAGCAGAAATGAATGACGCAACCAAGGATAGGCTTTAAAAAGGAAGTCTGTTGACATGTAGCAAACATACACCCCAGGCTACAAAACCTGCAGACTACTTCCATGTAGGAATGAGATCTCCAGGCCATTAGGTCTCCAAGTTTCTCGGAGAAGCCAGAAGGAATCCAGATTTGAGATGCAATCTCTTCATCTTTAAACGCCGACATCATTTCTCACCTTCCCCTGCCTGTGAGGGTCAAATTCAACTTATCCAAGTGTGCACAGGTGTCTCTGTGGTGACTGCAGGCTTACAGGATCAAGTGGACATGTTTTAGTGGAGTCCAAGCCCCTCTTTTAGCCAGACCTAACCTGCTTCCCTAGTCCTGCTTTTGCTTTCTGTCCAGAATTGGTCCCATGACTACAGTCACTTGTCACCACACGCTGTGGTCACTTGTTACTACGTTTGTGATGTGTCCACAAATGCTCAATTTCGAACTTATCGGAGAAGTCCTTCCTAGGCCCTGCTTCTTCCAGTGAGATGTGCCTCACTGCATCAGATTTTTCCCCAGCCCTAGAGCTTGGAGGGAACATAATGGTTCCTTGCCCTTTAGAACATATGCTATCATTCCTTGGTTGCTCAGCAGTAACCTACAGTGGAACGAATATTTGACTGAGAACCTCGGATATCTGGATTTTAACCCTAGTTCTCTCCATTTGCTGTGTAGCCTTGAGCAAGTGGCCTGCTTTTCCAAGACTCAATTTCCAATACTTTTGAATGCCATCAAATATCACCTAGCAAGTTCCAGGCACTGAATCGTGTTGTCCTTTTAAATTATCTACAGAAAATTATTTCTCACATTTTACAGATAAGGAAATGAGCTCAAAGAGGTGAAGTGACTACCCCATATCCCATAATTCATTCATTACAGAGAAGTTTCAAACCCCAGGCTGTCCCACTATAACTTAGCAAAATAACTTGCTCTGTACCATCCTCCTTCAGGGCTACCTCCTACAAGGCCCCAGAACCAGGGCTGAGGTCTGGGTCCCCAGGAGTTATTACGAACAGCCATCCTCACGAACCCAAATGGACATACTTCCTCTGCCCTGCCCCTACTCAAGCGCCCTTCTGTTCCAGAAAGGATTGACCTCCCCACGCCACTGACGCATAAGCATCCTCAGCTTCCATCCCAAACAGGATTCACGAGCTATTCTTCCTCTCCACAGATAACACCTAGAGATTCTAGCCATTTATTTAGAATTCATACCCCACCTACTCCCAAGACACATTTAAAGTGGCATTACTAATTTAAATAAGATATAAATCAGGACAACTAAACATAAAAATGGAACAAGGAATAGTTAAAATGAATGAAGGAGTAGATGTTACCAGGCACCTGGGATGAACTAATTGATCTGGATTTAGTTCTGAGGTTCTGGGCAGCTGAAGTAAAGTTAATTGGCCCCCAAGGGGCTAAAATCCATGGGCAGGGTCTCATTAGCATCATACTCCAAGCACTGAACAAAGACAGGCTGCGTTGAGAGGTGTGACAGTGTCCCCCAGTCCAGGGGCCCAAGGAAAGTTCCAGGAGCTGCCCACAACCCAGATCCTCCTCTTCCCCAACCCAGGCCAATCTTTAGGTCATCTCAAGCGCAGGATTTGGAGATGGTCACACTTCGAAGGCCTCGCAGCTGTGGGACTTCATCGAGTTATTGATATTCTCCAGACTTCACTTTCTGAAGTGTAAAACGAGACACTAACCCTCATTTATTTCATTGATTTGGGGAGAGAAAGAAGATAATGTATGTCAAATGTCCAATCAGTGACGGGGAGACAGAAAACTCATCATTCGTGTTCACACCTCCCATGGAATTGCTGAAAGGCAAATCTCACTGGACATAGCTGTTACAATTGATAACCATCCTTAGTGAACACAAGCGTGACACATACATGTTTACCAGGTAAAAGTCCAGCACATAGAGGGCTAATGGGTATCAAAGGCAAAATGGTAAGAGAGAACAGGCTACACTAGGAATATGTGGCTACGGAAACAAAGTACCAGCCCTTGGTACTTTATAGGCTGCCCCTCAGCTAGAAATTTCAAGACAGCTAGAGCAAATCATAGTTCTCCTTTCACAGCTTCCACATCTCAATCTACGCAATACCTGTCATTGCATTATCCAACCAGGTGTACTTCCCCCTAGCTGGGTCTCTAAGTATGAAGAAACCCTTAAAATAGTGTTAAAGAATGTGAAAGCTGAGCGGATAGAAGAGAGCCCCACATCTAGCATTTCACAAAACAAGAGCTATTCACCATGGCTGGAGGAGACAGGGCTCTTAAATGGAGACCTAATTTATATATATATATACATATATATACACATATATATATAAACTTTAATTCACATATTTAAAAAAAAACACTTTCCAATTTTCTTCCAGTCCTGATTACAACAAGGAAGAAGACTGATTTCAGAGCTATTACGTCTTTAGCAACCCTCTAACATTTATAAGTATTACTTTTTAACATCAATAGGGCAAGTCCAAAGATCAGAGACTTGGCGCATCAAGCACATCACTGAATATGTAAGTTAGAGTTGAAATAGGAAAAGCATTGTACAGTTAGGGTTTTCACTGTGTTCATTAGTAGAGTTGTCTATTTTGTTTTAATTTATTGTAATGATATGAAAATTTCTTTTTTTGATTTTTTAAAATTTTATTTTAATGGCACATTTTAGATGTACATAGTGATAACATTCATCATAGGGGATTTGTACCTGTACATGACATATCTTGTTGCTTCCTTTTTTCCCATTCCCCTCCCCTCACCCCCTCCTCCCTCCCTATCTACAAAAGCTTTGTTTCCATTTTTTCCTTCCATTTCTTATTTCTCTTGTCCCTCTGTTCCATTTCCCCTCCTTTGTTCCCTTTCCCATTTGGACATTTTCTTCCCTTTCCCAATATAATGCATGTTAGTCTTTATTTACACTTTCAGCTTCTCACACCAGAGAAACAATGCAGTATTTAAAAGTGTGTCTGATTTATTTCACTTAAGAGTATGGTCTCAAGATGCATCCATTTGCCTAGAAATATCTCAAGCTTATCATTCTTTATGGCAGAGTAGTACTCCATTATAAAGTTTTCTGTGGAAATTTTAGTAAGCGATCAATTCGAAGAAAAATTTTAAGTATTACAGAAGAAATGCAAAAATAGAAGAAATTGTTAAAGTGTTAAAAAAAATTGACATTTTAGAACTGCTAATATAATCCAATGCTCTTGTTTTATGGACAGAGAAACAGAGGTCTGTCTCACAAATGAACAAATGGTCAGTCTCACTTTGAAATCCAAATCTGCTAACCAACACAATTACTTGGGATTATCACATCACCTGCCTAAATCTCCACTTAAGTCTCCACAAAACAGAAAACCTTCATGTGTTTGCTTCATGGAGCTACACCCCAAGTTAATACATCCAGACCCTCAGAGGCCTCTAGACAAACAAATGTCCAGCCAGACTCCCCTTATGGACAACTGGTGATCTGTAAGCAAAGCTAACTCAGTGGTATTTGTTATGGTCAGATATTATTTTCATTTCTGTTCCTAAGATAGAATTACTATGAAAACACTTCCCCATCCCATCCTCACCCATACTTGGGCTTGAAAATCCACACACAGCATCAAGCAAGCAATATACCAAAGAGGTTCAGCATGAGACTCTCGGACGAAGACATGCCCGTTTCAATCCTAAATTTGGGAGCCAGAGATGTAGCTCAGTAATAGAAGGTTTACCTAGTAACCGAGAGGGCTTGATTTGGTCCCCAGGACAAAAACAATCCCAAATTTGTCACTAATTAACAACTCAGCAAGTTGCTTTATTTCTCTGCCTCAGTTTACATATCTACAAAAGAGACATTACTACAATACACTGTGCTGTTGCCGGGATCAAACCAATTAATACTCATGAAGCGGTGAGCAAGAATTCCCAAAACACAGACGCCCCCATCAAATGCTTCCGTTACTAGGACACAGCACAAAGTGAGCTTCCCCCAGGTCATCCAGCACACTGGTACTTGCGTCGTTGTGCTGTGTCCAAGATCTGATCCGCCAGGTGTGACGGGAAAAGGACCCACAGCTGTATAAAGTGCGGATACAAACAGATTGCTCCGCGCTGCCTCCGGGGAATGAGATATGGAGTCAGCGGTGGGTGAATTTTAGAAGAACATCCGATTAAAAACACATCAGCTAGAGAAAGCTGACTATATGGGTCACGTTCTTCAAGTCATAAACCCTGAACTTAACAACTGCTCTATTCCCTCCCTGGCACTAGGCAACCGTCTCCACCCCTCACCCACCACCATTTACCACATTCGCTGCGTTTACATTTAACTTTGTGGATCTGGCTTCTACAGCATATTAGATCCCCCTGCATGGCACCCATTTGAAAGCCGCTGCTGTTCCACAAAGGACTCGTAGGTCTGGAAACCCATCTTTCTACACTGAATACTCACTTCCTCTTCCTTATCTCCATTTCTGTAGGGTGTTTCCTAATCAGGTCAGTGAATACTCCTGCCTCACTCAGTCCCAGAGAAGTGATCCTTGGCCAATACTGAAATCTGAGATGCTGCTATCTGCCGGAGGCTGTGCTACACAGAGGGACTAAGATGTCCCCAATTCCCTGCCTGTCTCAACCCACCTACTCTGAGCCCATTATTCTTCAACAGTGTGATTATTCAGACCTCCACGTGTTTGCACATGTTGTACTCATCGCCTGAGATGCTTTTCCCGGTGGATCCTCCTAATGAATTTTCTAGCCCTACATAAGGTACCCAGTTTAAGCACTTTTCCTGCCTCCTGATTCCCAACCTCAGCCACGTGAGTTGTGAGTCATTCTTTGCTCCGGAACCTCTATGACCTGTAGAGAGGATGGAACAAAAGTGAAGAAAAAGAAGGCAAGAATAAGGGAATTGAGGTGAGAGGACCCCAGCTGGTTACCCACTCTACTGATATTGTTGTTGTTTCCTTAAATTACAAACTTAACCCTGAATTGATCACCTAATTTTAAAATTTGAATAAAAAGTTTTGGTACAGTGTCCTGCATATAGTAAATGTTATTTGGAATACACACACACACACACACACACACACACACACACACACATACACATGCAAACACATACTGCAGCACTCTCAGGCTCTATTTAATTAATCTGAATCTTTCTTCTGCATTGGATTTTAGCCAAAAGGCCAAGAAATGATGAATCTTTCATTTGAGTCGTAATTCTGTTTAAAGTAGGGTCACACTATGTTGTTCACATTTATATCACCAGGTCTTAGCACATAGTAGATCCACAACTTGCATGTATCAACTGATTGAAGATTTCTAGAACAGTAACATGTTTACTTTCCCATTTTAACCACAGTCCCTAGCACAAAAGAGAAGACTTTCCACGCCCGTTCATGAGTAAGCAAGCATGTGGGTAGATAGGTAGATTTCCAAGATGCCATTCTGAAAAAATTTCCTAAGTTCCATTGCTAATCTTATAAACCTGCCTTCACCTCTTAGCTTCCAAAACCACACAGCCAACTTTATATGCCACAACTAGCATCAAGCTGTGCAAAGATCTATTTTGCTAAGAGGAGTACTTCACTAGATTATCCATTCAGCATACCCAACTCATGCTTAATGTATTTTCAACTCAGCACCTGCAACGTCTTACCAATTCTCCAAACACATAAGAAACTAGAGCCTAATACTTTCTTTCCCCACACCTCCATGATCAGCAACCTCTCATAACATTAATGTTCCAGTACTTATTTCTTCTCTACAAGAGATAAATAAAAGGCATTGTTGAAAAACTTCAGAAAATCAGCAAGAATCCACGCAACATCTTGAACGCAGGCGGTTTCCAAATGGCAACCTAATTTCTGGCAACAAGCAAAAATCCAGAGAGCTGGAAATACCTGTAACCCAGCTCATTGAATACACACACACACACACACACACACACACACACACACACACACACACGGGTCTGATTCCACTCACATTATGCATGAATTCCTTCTAGTCTGATCCCAGCTTAAGTATACTTGATAACAACTGTGGTCTCTGCACGACATCATTGCAGTGAGTTTAGCTCCCTGAATTCCATTTTCAAATTTACTTTCAGCTTTTTCTCGACTTCTTTGTGATAAGAAGGTATTCACAATGGCAATAAGTTCTTGGGGAGAATGGAAATTCTATTTCTGGGTGTCTTTTTTTTTTTTCTGGGTGTCTCTTTTTAAGAGGATGCCCCATCAGCTATACTTGCAATGTCTGTCATCCCAAAAGAAAAGAACAATCTTACTAATTCCTCAAAAAACTTTCCAGATAGGGGAATGTAGGTGGCTCCAAAACTTTCCCATGGGTGATTTCACCTGTTTTCTTGCCTGCTTACTGCCTTTGTTACAGGAATAACCTACTCATTCTATAAGATCCCTCTTCATGGAGGATTTTCCAACACTACCACCCTATGCATATTATCTTTCTTTAAAGTCTCATTGTTTATTCTAAACATGGATTTATTCGTGGAGGTTAACTCACTCTTCTATGTCAACTCAATTAGTAAGTGACAGAGTAGAAACGTGCACTCACAACTTCTGATCCAAGTCAGCCAGCCAGGACTCCTTACTCACCCATTTCTGATGTTTAAGCCTTAATGGCGAAGACTAGCATCTACCAAGCACTGACTGGGTGTCAGGCACTGCTCCAAGATCACTTTCCAGATGCCAATTTCAAATCCACTTCATACAGGCTGAGGCATTACGTTGTTAAGTAACCAGTCAAAGGATACACAAATGATCAGAAGGGAAGGCAGATACACACCCAGATAACCTAGATCCAGAACCTCAACATTTAATGACTTTGTACTCAAATCTGAAACCTTCATTTTGTATTAGCGTCATACCATACTGAAATGTATGTGCATGCTTTGCCACATCAAACTGACTTGAACATAGAAAAGATACTCAATATATTTTTGATTGCCTGGCAAGTCACTGACTTATCCCACATTTAGTAATCACCTGCTGTGGTCAAGACATTACCGTGGTATTAAAGAACATAAGGAAATATACAAAAATATGATATTATTCTGTAGACAAATTTGGAATGAGAGACTTACTCTATATGACCTAGAATATCAATACTGGCCTTCTAGACTCCATGGTCAAGTTCAATTTTTAAAATCAGTATTTTGAACCAAAACAAAATTGTCAATATTTTCTTGTATTGAACTAAACAAAATCACAATTATCATTAGCAGAACTTTGTAAGAGGAAATGCATTTGAACCGCACACATATAATAAAGAAAATAAAACCTTAAAATGAAAGATTGTCCTTCAAATTTTGGCACCATTAAATTTGGGGGGTCTGATTTTTTTGAGTTCTTTATATATTCGAGATGTTAGTCCTTTGTCAGAGAAATAGCTGGCAAAAATTTTTTCCCACTCTGTGGGTTGTCTCTTCGCTCTGTTGGTAGTTTCTTTTGCTGTGCAAAAGCTTTTTAATAAGATCAGGTCCCAGTTGTTGATTCTTCGTGATATTTCCTGGGCAACTGGGGATTTGTTCATAAAGTCTTTGCCTACACCTATGTCTTCAAGAGTCCTACCTATTCTACCTTCCAATAGATTTAGTGTTTCTGTTTTAATATTTAGATCTTTGATCCACTTTGATTTTAGCTTAGTGCATGGGGAAAGATACGGGTCTAGTTTTA
>PVJO010024679.1:0-23973 GCA_004026905.1 Hystrix cristata
TGTGGTGCCAGGGATCGAACTCAGGGCCTCATGCTTGCAAGGCAAGCACTCTAATCACTGAGCTAAATCCCCAGCCCCCTTTTTTTTTGTGGTACCAGGAATTGAACCCAGGGCCTTCATACTGAGCTCTATTCCTCGTCCTTTTTTTTTTCCACTTGTATTTTGAGTCAGAGTCTCATTAAGTTACTGAGTTGACCAGGCTGGAACTTAGCATCACCCTTCCTCGTCCTGCCAGAGTACTGGGATTGTAGGCTTGTGCCACCAATGCCTGACCATATGTTTGTTTAACAAGAAATTCTAATTCTAATTATTAACTCATATTAATTGTTACAAATTAATGAGTTTCACTCTAACATTTCCATGCATGAATATATCATGCTTTTATCTAGCCATCCTCCCTAATACCTTCCCTCTTTCTCTTCCCCAGTTCCTTTCCTTACCTGGAAGTTCCTCTTCTACTTTTAGATCATCTTTTTTTTTTTTCAAGTTTCCACATACGAGAGAAAATATGTGATATCCACCTTTCTGAGTCTGGCTTATTTTGTTCAATTATGATGACCTCCAGTTTTATCCATTTTTCTGTGAACAACATGATCTCATTCTTCTTTATTGCTAAATGATATTCCGCTGTGTATATATGCCACATCTTCTGTATGTATTCATCTGCTGACAAGCAGTTAGGCTGACTCTTGCCTGTTGTGAACAGTGCTGCACTAAACATGGGAATACAAGTCTCACTCAATATTATTGCTGTGGCTTTACCTTCCTTTTCTGTTCTGAAGGATGAAAACTGGTGTCTTATTTTAACTTACATCTTTTCATTTGCTGAGCTCCCCTCTTGCTTCAGAAAGTCTCATGGAATACAAAGTTACTGAAACATTTTTCCCATACGTGCTTTTAAATTTCATTCTTTATGTCATTTCGATTTGAAATTTTTGTATATGAGTAAAGGATCTAGTTCTGCTTTCTTCTGCATCGAGAGAGTTATTGAAGTCCAGTTATTAAATAAACCATTCTTTTCCCTTTAATTAAAATGTCAACTGTGCCATGTGTTAAAGCCCGGAAGATGCCAGGAACTGGCTCTGGGCGTGGTGCTGTTCACGTGTGTGGCTGCCCGGTGCCTTCATATAATACTGCTCTGTGCTAAGGTAAATCCTTTTATTGCTGTGCTTTTGCAAAAATGTTCACTATTTTTGCGTGTTTATTCTGCCATATAAACCTTAAAATTGCAATTCTGGTTGGACTTGCACTTTCATTTTATTAAGAAGATTTGGCATTTGTGATGTTTTTCCCCCATCCAAGAACATTATATGTACCTCTCTGTGGATTCAGATTCGATTAAGACTTTAGGCATAGAACAAAACAACTCTTTTCATGCTTAGCTTTTATCCAATCATCTACATAAATTCTCTTCTTAATGCTAATAGTTTTAAGAGAATGATTTGGGTTTTCTAAATATACAAATCATATCATCTGAAGATATTTAGTATTCTTCTTCATATTTGCACAATTCAGTTTATTGTCCTGTTGTATTAAGTAGACCCTCCCAAATCACGGGGGTGCATGTTGTCTTTCTATTAGCTTGGCCTTATTATTCAAGATACAGTATTTGTCATTAAAGATACAGTGTTTGAATCTGTATCTTAGATCATTCCTTCATCTCCTTACTTTGTGGTTTATATAAACCATAATCACGTTAGACATTGTAATATGCGTTATCTGTCCCTTCTCTTGAATTCATCCTTCCTTCTGTATTTGTTTTGATGCTATATTGTTAGGTGCATGTATGCTTATCTTTGTCTTGAGACAGAGTTCTTAGTTACTGATACAGAAGATGTCTCTTTGTTCCTTATAACAGCTTTTATTTTCAAGTTGATATTACACTGGTACCCTGCTTTTCCATTGGTTCATATTTGCCTGGAATGTCAGGTTTCATCTATTTTTTTTTTAGGTTTCATCTATATTAAACCCTTCCTTAACCTTTCATATTAAACATAATTCTCAATGCTAATTTATCATGAGATTTTATTTTTATTATTTAATCCAAGAATCTCTTTCAAATAGAAAATTTAATCCATTTCATTTTCTTTGTTTCATATCTATAATTCTTTATGTTGTATGTTTTACATACCAAACTTTTTATGTGTTTTCTTTGAAAGTTAAACATTCTACTTTTACTTATGTGGCAATTACCTCTGTTCTATAAACCTGTATTTAGGTTTTGTTTCTATGATTTTGAAAACTCTAAAAACTAAATATGTCAATATGCTCTTATTTTCTCCCTTCTTACATCAGTCATCCTTAGGTTGTTGGGGAGTTTTTTCTCTCTTTGTTGATTTAGTTAAAATTAACTTCTATACTTGCTCATATTTACAGTCATACGCTGCAAAATGACATCTCAGCAATGACAGACTGTATTTATAATGGTAGTCCCATTGGATAGTGATAGAGCTGAAAAATTCCTGTTGTCTGGTGATGCAGTAGCCATTGCAATGTCACAGCACAACATATCGCCCATATGTTTGTGGAGATGTTTATGTAAAAAAACCTACCGCACGGCCAAGGCTATAAAGGTACTTATCATTCAGTAATGATATTTCAAGACATAATCAATATCAGTACAAGTGTTATCAAGTGTGTAATACCTGATAATGATAATAGACAACTGCTATGCTTTACACATTAACTATACTATACTTTTATCATTACTTTGGAATGTACTCCTTCTACTTATTAAAAAGTTCACTGTGAAACTGCTGTGTTACATTGGCAGCAGCCTCATACATCTGTGTTCACTGCATCCCTTGATGGCATCAGGAGGTCATATCGAGAGACTGACCCATCAGATCTGTGGAAGCACCCCGTAGCGATCACACCACCACACGTTGCTTAGAGCATATCCCAGTCATTAAGAGACATGTGACTGTGTTCATTTCTCTTTTGCTGAAAGGGTATTTCCCCCCAAGACTACTTTCAAAAAATGTTTTTGTGTGATGAATCTCCTAATATCTTCAGTGCCTAGAAAGATTTACAGGATATACTTATACTTTTGTTTAGTGGAATAAAAATTCTCAGTCCAAATCGTTTTCCTTGAATACTTTGCAACTTTCCTCTGCTGTCTGCTTGCTGCCTGTTGCCCTGTCTTCCAAGAGATTCCCTTGATATGATGTCCTGACCACCCATTCATTCTGCATACACATCAGTTGTGAGTCAGCCTTTACAGTTTTTCATTTTCAGTTAGTCTTTGTCATTATTATTATTATTTAACAATCTAATAGTCCCTTTATCTCGCTGAACATGTTTGCTAGGCTTATTTTGAAATCTTGTCCATTTATTCTGCTCCCTGGCAAAAAGCCTTCGTTGACTTTCTTTGGACTATTCCTGCATGGCCCCCGCTGTTTCCTCAGTTTCCCTGTGAGCTCCTAGTGCCTGTGTCACCAGCTATCAGAACTTGTATGCAAAGAGTAAAGATCAAATAGAGATAATTAGCGTATTCATATTTATCATTGTTGTACTGGAAATATTCAAAATCCTCTTTTCTGCTTATTCCGAAATATATAAAAATTATTATTAACTATAGTAAAGCTACTGTGCCATTGAAACCTAGAATTTATTCCCCCTACATAACTGTAATTTATACCCAATCAGCAGCCCTCCCATCAGCACCCTTTTGTAACCACTGCTCTACTCCATATTTCTGTGAGAGCCGGTGTTTTTCTTCTGCATGTGAGTGAGATGGTATGATGTATGTATTTCTGTGCCTGACTTATTTCACTTCTCCACATTCATCCGTGTTTTCGCAAATGACAGAATTTCATTCTTTTTATGGCTGAAGAATATTCCATTATAGATACATAACAGGTTTTCTTTATCCAGATTTTCTTCATCCATTCATCTGTTGATGGATGCTTAGGTTGTTCCCATTTCTTGACCGTTGTGCATAATGCCTCAGTGACAGTGGGAATATGGATTCTTGACATACTGATTTCCTTTTCTTTAGAAACATACTCAGCACTGGAATTACTGGATCTCGAATGTTCTAATTCAGATTTAAAACTTTCTTCACGTGTCCCCCTCTCCAGAGTTGTCTTTTCTCCTCAGGGAAACTTCCAGCGCCTCTTTTTTAGAAATTGTTTATTCCTGGAGGCTGCTCCTCCTGTGCTAACTACCGAGCTCCCGGAGTGTACTGAGGAAAGCGGAGAGGCTGTGCCCATTGTTCTCAGGGCCCCAACCCCACTGTGCCCTGGCAGTATGTGACATCCTTCCAACTGGCTTTGGGCCCACACAGCTGCGGCCCACACTGTGGCAATAATGAGGGGAGGCCAGTGACCTGCTGGGGAGAGGAAAGGCACACAGAACCAGAAACCCCTCCTGGCCCCTTCCTATGGTGCCTGGCCATTCTGGCCCCTCAGCTCCTGTGTCCCCAGCTGTGTTTAGGGAGAGGATGCCGAGGCCCATTCCCTCTCTCGTCCTTGTGGATATATTGTTCCTAAGTGCTGCTTCCTTTCTGCCAGCGGGTCTGCTCCAGCAGGGACCACCTCTTCCGGGTATGTGGTTCTGTCCTCCCCCAGGGCCTTCCCTGATATTCATGTCGTCAGCACCACAGAGTTAAGGCTCCAAGGCTCCCACCCCTTCCAGGCAGTTGTAGTCCAGACAGGTGATGACAGACCAGTGCCTGCTCTTTTTGGCCACAATGAACAAAACAAGCCATGATCTCATCCTTCTGAGAGTTCTAGGAAGACCCTCACTCTGCTTTCAGGGCGGTTGGCACAATCATAGCCTAGTAAGTGTTGCTGGCACTTGCTCTATTGGACTTGTATCGGACATCACTTCAGAAAAAAACAGGAGTGTATCATCGTATAATCTTAAGAATCGAGCCTCGTAGGAAGACGTAGGTATTTTTAATAAAACAGAAATTGTAGAGTTTCTGAATTAGATTTATATCTCCCTTAGTGGAGTTCTTCCTGAAGACACAGTGTGCTCAAATGGAAGATGAAGTATCCATAGTCCAAATCTGGGGCCAGCAAATGATAGCATATGTTCCACATCTGCCCACTGCCTGCTTTTTAAATAAAGTTTTATTAGAACACCCCATGCCCAGTCATGTGTGTATTGTGTGTGGCTACATTAGTGCTAAAGTTGAGTAGTTGAAACTGAGACTGTATGGCCTGTGCAAAACCCAAAATATGTATATCTGTCCTTTTAATAAAGGTTTGACCATCAGTTTAAAATGTACCTAGGATTTATTTTAATCAGATGCGGTAAGACAAACAGACAGAAATAACTTGTCGTGAAGGAAAAAGTTTCTGTTCACAGTTCCCTTGGAGCAGGAGGCACGGCACACCACACGGGGCCACAAAGGACGGCACAGGACAGGGCAGGAGGCAGAGAGAGTGACGGGAAGCCGTGGATAATAAGGCCCTTTCCTGTGGTTTCTAGGGAAAAGGAGTGTAGAGCAGGGTGAGCTGACCTAGGACTGGCCGCTGCAAATCATTTCAGTGGCTCTCAGGGTGTATAGGCCCATCTCTAGTTGTCTGGGACCTGGCCCTGGGACGATAAGGGCAAGGAATACTGTGGGTCTTCAAAGCCAGTAGTAGGGGAGAGGGCTCAGTGTGGACAATGGGTGAGGTGGTTTGCACTGAAAGGCGCTCCTGCACAAGTCCTTGTTCTCCCTAAGATGCGGCTGGCCCCTCAAAGGGCAGCTTGCCGGTCAGCACAGTCCCAGATGCCTGAGCATCAAAAAGACAGAGAACAGGAAAATCTAGTCCACACACCTGCCCTGACGTACACCATCAGTGTTGGATCTGGCTTTATCACGTGGGGCGTTCTGTGCTTTCTCTCACTGTGCATTCACATCTCTCATTTCTGTATTTCTCTGGGACATAACTTTGACTATGACAAACCCTGTAAAGCATTTCATTTTTACCTCAGGAGGATCACTGAGTTCATGCTTAAAGAATCAAGGTGGGAGTTTGGCTTAGCAGTAGTGTTTTCCCAGCTTGCAAAGCCCGGGGTTTGATCCCCAGCACCACCCAAACCTGTGTTTGTGTGTGCGTGAGAAAAAGTAAGACAGAAGCAAAGAGACATAGAGAGACAGAGAGAGACAGAGAGATTCCCTATATACAGCCCTGGAGATGCTGGTGGGCAAGGTAGTGGCGGCGACATGTTAGAATTAGGAGTATACATTTCTCATTGTACGGCACAATTTATTTTTAGTTCAAAAATGCTTTTCCCTTTAGACTCAGTCCAAATATTTTCTGTTTGGATCTGCTTAATATCATCACCTTTTACTACAGATCACACTACTTCTAAGCCCTAATTGCATCTCATCAGTTAGTAAATAGGTGATGATTGGTAAGCATGGGAGTGTAGTTGACCCAGCTAGATGATCTCTACTGTGGAGAGCAGCCTTCAGGGTGTCAGTCAACCAATTATAGGTGCACAACAGCCCCTTGGTTCTCTAACACCAGAAGCCCATTGCTGGTCCCCCCTTTCCCAGACTCAAAATGGATAGTCTGTGGCTCGATATGTAACCTCAGCATGGCGTGCAAGAGCTAGGACTACTTGGGGTCTCCCTGGTTCCTCTCTGGAAGATTTGGGCCAACCGCAGGAACTGATGGGATCATCTCCAAGGAACATGCAGGCCGGCCCTGTGTGTCCCACTGCTCTTCTTTCTGATGATGTGTAGAATTTGACCTTTTTTGTTGCCTTTCCTCAAAATACAAGATAACTTAATCCTGTGGTGTCAGAATGAAATCACGGGTGAATCAAAGCCATCCATTCTGAAATCTATTCTGTCTCCATGACTTTCTATTTATTTGAATGGAAAAATATATAAAACTTCTTGAGAATTACCTTTGGACTTTAAGCTCACGTGCCACATGTATATTTACCTATGTATACTTTTGTATGCAGCGTGCACATGCGCCTATATCAGTATGGGTGTATATGTGCATGTATGTGTAGTGCATGTACATGTTATGATTTTGGTGTGTAGTGTGTACGTTCATGTGCTTGTGTGTGGTATGTTGGTACATGTACGTGTGTGCTCCTATGTGTTTGTGCGTGCACACAAAGCCACACTTATACTGACTCAGTCCTGGTGCCTGTGTTTCCTTCTTCCCTACAGAAAAGCGACTTTCCCGGGGGATTTCACACGCCAGCTCAGCCATTGTCTCCCTGGCCCGGTCCCATGTGGCGAATGAGTGCAACAATGAGCAGTTCCCCCTGGAGATGCCGATCTACACATTCCAGTTGCCTGATCTGAGTGTGTACAGCGAGGACTTCAGGAGCTTCATCGAGCGGGACTTGATCGAGCAGGCGACCATGGTAGCTTTAGAGCAGGCAGGTGAGTTGCTTTAGCCAGCAGGTCACAGGCCTGGCTCAGTGAGTGAGTAAGCTGCCCTGACTTCTTCAATGAGCAGGAGAGATAACGGCATTCTCAGGCTCTGGGAAGTTTCCCATCAGGGTTCTGTGTCTGTACTGAACCTGTTCTGAAGACTCACTGTGTTCCCACATAGGCCTGCAGGATGGAGGGGCTGAAGAGCAGGCGGACTGAAATCACTTGAGCCGTCTCTCTTGTTCCTAAATCCCAGTACCCTCTTCCAAGAGAACTCTGGGCTTCTTTGCCTTGTTGCCTCTTTTCCCCCATCCAACTCGCACATGGGTGTTGAACAAAAGATAGGCAAGATCGTAGACTTGAGAGAAAAATAGGAGAATCCTGGCCCTTCCCATGGACACAGGCAAGTTTTATAACCTCCCTGAGCCGCAGTTTCTCATCTGCAAAAATGAGGACACTGCTGACCAGAGGAAACTTCGCACTGAACGACACATGCCTTATGCAGCCATTGGTCCCCTGCCCTCCCGGTCTTGCTGGCCTCCATGCTGAGGAAACTCAGAAGCTGACCCCAGTCTCCTGCTCTTTAGCGTTTCCTCTCCACCCCAACAGCCAAACATAGAAGCATCCAGGCAGCATCCTTGTGAAAAAAATTGGTTCAAAGCAAATGTCTATGATAGATTTAGATTCTTCCAGAGACAAAGCAATATGTACTTCACTCCTAATCACTTATATTATAAAAATTCCAAAATCAGATATTCAACAGCTTCTTGGATACACATGTAAGACTTGGCCCTTCTTCCCACACTACACACTGCCCAACAGGGACCCTGCCTGCTAACATCCCTGATAGTGGACATGGAGTGTGTCCCCAGCCAGGGGAAGTCACTTCTGCTGGGACTGGGAAACAGGGCCTTCCTGTTTGGACTCAGTCTTTAGGCAGCTTTTCCTGTGTGCTGGGGCGTGGAGCCTCCACTGCCCGAGGCCTGGCCCTTGGAGCTTGGAGATGCTCCCAGGCATGATGTCCCAGAAGAACAGGAAGGGAAGCTTGTGGGTGAGCCGCAGAGAGACGGTCCTGCTGAGAGCTGCAGCCAGCAATGCACCATTAGGTCCTTGCCCAAAACCCCGTGAACATGGCCAGATACCTTTGAATATTTCAGAGGAAGATAGACGAGAAGGATCTGTAGGTTGGACATTGGTGGATGAGCCAGTCAGGACCCTGTTCGGAAAGAAAAGGTGACACACAAAACCTAATGAGATGAGAGGATTCTATAAAAGGACTATTTGCCAAATAATAGGTGGAGTTTAAAAACACCAGTGAAGGATATTGTCATGCCAGGAAATAACCCTGGCATTGCTATCTTGGTGCCTGGCAGAGAGGCAAAGGTTGGGAGTAGCTGTATGGAGAGAGTCATGGCTTTGGAAGAGAGAAAATGTTGGAGAAGTAAAGACTCCAACCACACTCTTCCTCCAGCATGCAGGCTCTGACTGGCAGAGTGCTTCTTACTGGCAGAGTTCATTGATGGGTCCGTGCCACTCACCCCCTGGGCACAGAGCAGCATGCGAAGGGGTAGACTCTGGATCTTCAGGGCAAATGGGAAACATCCAGACAGGGGATGCGTCAGGCATTTTGACCAGCGCAGAGCTTGTGGATAGACCTGCTGATTTGCCATTGCTTGTCAAATAATCCAGGGGTTATCCCCGTCCACCTGCTTGCAGAGGGAAGCATAAAATACATTTGACAAAAGAGGAAATGGTGGTTTATGGGGCCTTATATGTGGCAGGCTTGCAATCAAGCCTCAGTCACAGGACCCAGCGAGCCTTGCCAGTGACGTGAGGGATTTCAGAGCAAGGTCTGCATCCTCAGTCACTCTGTTGGCTCTCACCTTGTAACTGTGGACACATTGTTGTCTCCGCTGCTGCGCAACCATCAAAAACAACCCACGGACTGGCACCCAGAGCCCTGTGGTCTCATGTGAACACCATTCACTGATCCCCAACACAAAACAGTTCCCTGGGATTGGCAGTCATGGAAACCACCTGCCGTGCAGGCTGGCTGTCTTAACGGGGTTCCATGTGGCTGATTCAGGTGAGGTGTTTGAATCAAAAGTTTCACTCTCCATAGAGACGCTAGTACGGGTTAGCAAAGAAACAAGTTTTGTGAGTTGCTCTCCGTTGACATGGGCGGCCGCTCAGTCCTGTGTGAAGTTCAGCATCGACAATCGCAAATATCAGGGGCACTTGCCCTCAGGTGCCTAATTGCTTCATCTGAAGCTCCAAGTGCTGTGTGTAGAGTCTCCCGTGTCAGCTTTCCCCTTTTGGCCCTATTGTGTTTAGCAAAAGCCTTCACTTCTTTTGAGTATGTTTTTTGTTCTTTTTTTCCATATACAGTGGTCCTCCCCTCACCCCCAGTTTTACTGAGGTTTCAGTCAACCGTGATCTGAAAATATTAAACAGAAAATTCCAGAAATAAACAATTCATGAATTTTAAATAGCATTTATTACACTATATAAAACATTATCATAAATATGTACGTATAGGGAAAACCGGATATAGAGTTCAGTACCGTCCATGAGTTCAGGCCGTTACTGGGGTCTTGGAACATACACCCCCGAAGATAAGGGAAAACAACAGCTGTATCACTTATTAATTTTTGCCATTTATATTTTCCTTCTTGACTACCATTTTTAAAGGCTACTAATTAACTTTAAATACTCTGTCTAGCACCCGTTAAAAACCCAGACTTACTGAGTTAAGGTGTTAAATTTGCAAACAGCACATTGTTTATTTTGTGCAAAGAGTGAATGGAGAGAAATGGCAGCAGAGATCGATGTAGACATGGGGCCCCAGCCCACACAGCAATGGACCCCCTCATCTGCACTAGTGGAAGGCCAGACAGGCCACCAGCTTGCTCTTTATGAGAAGGTCCAAGTTGCTCACAGTGCAGTGAGAGTCTGAAGGCCAGGCTTCTGCCTGGGACAGGCATCCCAGGATTCACATGTCTCCCACAACCCTCACACTGAAAAGCAGGAAGGTGCACAGGCTGATGTGCAGCCCTTCCGTAGGCACAGCAAGGCAGTCTCTGAGCTGGGGGGTTCAAACCTGACCCTGGCCCTCCATCCACCTGACTTCCCTGACCTTCTCTTTACCTCTACTCTTAAGCAAGGGCTTAGATTAGACTGTTCCTCAGGCCTTTCTGTGCACAGATTCCAACAGGAAACTTCCATCCCCTGCTCCATGTGGGCAAGGACTCTGAGCCTGGGTAAGTGGCTTGCCTCCTGCAGACTCAGCCATCACTATGGGGAAAATAATGCTCTACCATACCACAGTGACCTGAGAAAGCTCCTGGTTTTGCTGGGTGGAAAGTGTACATTCCTTTTTCCAATAGTTAAGGACTTAGAAGGGTTATGAATAAACTATTAATATGCAAATTCACTTATTGTATATTGAATTATAGCTATGAAAAAATAATTGGTGAAAAAATATACTTGTCTAAGGTCATTTAACGTAGTGTTTGGCAGGCAATGGCATCCTTGTCATAGGGTCTGGAGTAGGGGACTTCTTGCCTTGGTATAGAGCAACACAGGACTCTAGTGGTCCAGAAGACTGGCAAACAATGGCCTTCTCTCAGTGAATAGTGCCCAAGGTGGAGCTGGTCTAGTCCCAGGACATGGCTTCACTTCTCGGTGGCCTGTGCGGTGTGGGTGTTCAGGTGCCTGCCTGGCTTCTGAGGCCCCCATATTGAGCAGGGTGTAGGCTTTGAATTCCAACAGATCCCACAGATGGGGGAGACCAGTCCTCCCCTAGCCCACTACCCTAGAGGGTCCACCCCTCCTATCTAGCAGTCTCAGGGACAACAGAAGGGTCCAGTCTTTTGCAGGTAGAACTTACTGGCCTCTGAGAGAGGAAGAGAAGATGATTCTCATTGATCAATGATTCACCAGCCATGGAGAATCCAAGAACCCATTCCTATTTCAATCAAGTGACCCTGTTACATTCTCAAGTGGGAAGATTCCAAGATCAGGAGTCTGTAGATTTGGGAGGTAGCATCAGTGCCTCATCCGGAAACTGACTACCACATGATAGGTGTTGTGTGACACTTCAGTGTACTGATGGGCCAAAGAGCAGAGATATATTAGTGTAACACAGTAGTTACTATATACATGGAAGTTTAGAATATAGATGTTGAATCATATTTAGGACACCTCTGAGTTCTGGTGCTGAGTCTTGCTTCCATGGGCAGATAATTGGACTGGAAAGAATCCTTCAAAGAAGTTGTAAGATGTGGAGAAGGCTTGCAGATTTTAGAGTCAGCCTGACTCTGGCTCGCATCCCAGAGTGGCTGGGAGAGTTTGGCCAAGTTGCGTGGTCTGCTTGAGTGTCACTGTCTTGTATCTGAAAGTCAAGGATGTGTGTCCAAACTGTGACAGAATCACCCCTGGACACCTGTACTGCCCTCCCATGAATCTCTGTCCAGGTTCAGGGCTTCTCCACAAGGCAGACAGATGGGAGTTGCTGCCCTGGAGGAGATTGAATTCCAGTGAGGAAGAAAGGCCACAAACAAGCAGACTATGAATATAAAGTGAGGCGACAGTGGCTGCTAGGAGACGCTAAGAAGCAAAGTGAGGGAACACCAGATAAGGGGAAGGAACCAACAAGCCAGAGCAGGGCAGGGAGCAGGGAGTGGTGGAGACATCTGGACAAAGATGCTCTTGGCAGAAATGGGCAGCGTCACAGGCCTGCCACACGCAACAAAGGCCAGTGTCATCTGTGCAGATGCAGCAAAGGCTGGAGGAGCTAGAAAGAAAGGCTGGGAACCGGAACCAGGGCCTGGGGCACCATCACAAGTTCTTTAGGCTTAACTGTAGCAGGATGTGCAGCCTCCAGAGGGTTTAGAGCAGGAAAGTGACAGACTTTGATTCACATCTGGCTGCTTTGTCAAGAATGGGCTGTGGGGTTACAAGAGAAGAAGCATGAAGAAAGGGAGGAGGTAGATGCCCTAGTTTAGGAGAGGGGGCCAGGGCTGTGGGGTAGCAAGGGAAATGAAGAAAGGTAGATATCGAAGCGGGATATGTTTGGAAGGTAGACCTCCAGGCCTTGCTGAGGGATCGGATGGCACTGTGGTAGACAGAAGAGTCAAGTGTAATGCCAAGAATGTTGCTCTTACCACGTGGGTAGATAATGGTGCCATGTGGATTGATGGGGAATGAAGAGGCTAGTACTGTCAGGCAGTGTCTGAGGTGCTGGCGAGACTGGCAAAGGTGCTGTGCAGCTGAACATGTGAGCCTGGAGTTAGGGAGAGGGTGAGGCTAGGAGTATAAATTGGGAGTTTGTAGTATATAGCAAAATCCCTGGGATGGAGTAAGCTGCTCAGAATGCCCTCCCACTATGCCCCTGACACAGCTCTGTGCAGCGATGAGCATCCACTAGATGCGTTAGCCTGGCTCAAGGAAGAGAAGGGAGCCTGTTGAAAGGCCCCAGCCAGGTGCTCCAGGATTTAGTGCTCAGAAACAACAAGAGGATCCAGCAGAGGAGACAGAATGTATGACCTGGAAGCAGGGAAAGCCAGGGGTTAATGAGGGCCCAAATCCCAGGGAAGAAGGTGTTTCAAGCAAGAAGTGTCCCATGATGCCAAACGTGCCCATAAGTTAGGGAACCGGCACACCAGGAATTGACCAGTGGATCTGACCACCAAAGCTGCAGTTTTCAGGGAGCACTGTGCCGGGTGCAGAGAAGGATGAGGAAGTAGCTTCCCATCTGATAGTCCCTACCAGCCACTGCATTCGTCTTTCCTCCCACTGCTTTTACACCATGTGTTGGTCAACTTGTTACTGGAACAGAAAACCTGAGATAACTTAAGTAGGCCAAAGATTTATTTTGGCTCTTAGTTTCAGAGGTTTCAGTCCATGGTTGCTTGGCTCCGTTGCCTTGGCCCTGTAGCACCACATTACATGTTGGCGGGAATACGCACACGGTGGAGGAGGCCTGTCCACCTTAGGGCAGCTGGAAAGCAAAAAATAAGAAAGAGGAAGAGCCAGTATCCTAATATCCCTGTTAAGGGCATGCCCCCAATGATCTCACTTGCTCCCACTAGGCCCCACTTCCACAAGGTTCCACCACCTCCCAGTAGTGCCACAGGCTGGCCATGGGCCTTTAGAGGACATTCAAGGTCCAAACTACAGTGTGTCCCCTTCCCTTTTCCATGAAGCATCCACTGGCCTCCTATGGAATAGGAATGTGCCTTGCTCCTATAGCTGGTTCCACACATTGCCCATTTCTGGGTCTGTCTTTTGACCACGGTGTTTGGAGCACCTTCCACGCATGACTCACAGCATAGGCCCAGGTGGGCTGGCCCGGGGTGGCCATGTGCCTTCATGGGCCTGGTGGGCGTGGAATCCCAAGCACAGAGCGCAGGCAGGTTTCTGAGAGACAGAGCTCAAAGTTCACATCTTAGCACCATACTGGCCACAGTGTGGTCCTCACTGGCCACTCTCACAGGGCTTCAGATTCTCACCCATGATACAATGGTGAGACAGCTCTTCTTGTAGGGCTGTTTTGAAGATCAAGGGAAACCATGTTTGCACGGTGCTGGGTACATGATAAACACTCACCAATAGCCGCCTTTGTATTTTATATTCATAGAGTGATGTATTTTTCTGTTTCTTTCTTTTCTCTTTTACATTTTTGCTAGAAAGGGTATCTATTTTCACCAGAATAGTAAGTCCTTTTCTCAGGCATTATTATTCTCCTAGTAAACACGTATTGAGAACCTGGTGTGCTGCACATTATCATCGGTACCACAGCTGACCAAGATGAGGAACACAGGTCTCTGCCTCAAAGGAGCTCCGAGGACATAGGAAAGACAGACCCAGAGCAAAGCATCATAGTCCTGGGTGCAAGCCACAGCAATGCCCAGTCGGGGCTGGGATCCGATGGCCCTGGGGATACTAAAAGGAATCCCAGTGTAATCTTCAGGGCAAGAATTCCCTCACTTTCTCAGGCAGAATTGTCACGTTTTGTTTTCTTTCACAGAGGTGTCTTAGTGGGTGATGAGGAAAAAACCACATCTTTTTTTAAATTGTGTGGTAACCATCTGTTACAAAGCTCAAGTTAATTGGTCCTATTATCGTGTATGAATTTGAGGAATGTCACTCAGAAAAGTCAGAACAAGTGACTAGCAACTCCCAACACATGAAACCCCAGCCTCCCCTGGTGGTAGTCACCTGTGATTTTCTTTTTCTTTCTTTCTTTAATTTATTTTATTTTACTGGTACGTTTTAGATGTACATAGTGATAACATTCATCATAGGGGATTTGTACCTGTACATGATATATCTTGTTGCTTCTTTTTTTCCTATTCCCCTCCCTTTCCTTCACCCCCTCCTCCCTCCTTATTTACAAAAGCTTTGTTTCCATTTTTTCCTTCCATTTCTTATCTCTTGTCCCTCTGTTCCTTCCTCCCTCCCCCTCCCTTGTTCCATTTACCATTTGGGCATTTTCTTCCCTTTCCCAATATAATACATTTTAGTCTTTATTTACACTTCCAGTTTCTCACACCAGAGAAACAATGCGCTATTTAAACATGTGTGTCTGATTTATTTCACTTAAGAGTATGGTCTCAAGATACATCCATTTACCTAGAAATATCTCAAGCTTATCATTCTTTATGGCAGAGTAGTACTCCATTGTATGAAAAACCCACATTTTCTTTATCCATTCTGCTGTTGATGGGCATTTGGGCTGTTTCCAAGATTTAGCTATTACAAATGTGCTGCTATAAACATGGGTATGCATATATCGCTCAGGTATGATGCTTTTAGTTCTTTTGGGAAGATACCAAGAAGGGGAATAGCTGGGTCAAATGGAATCTCTAGTCCTAGTTCCCTGAGGACTCTTCACACTGATTTCCATAGTGGTTGCACTTTCACCTGTGATTTTCTTCTTTGCGGGAAGTCATGTTTTTAAAATATGCGTAGTGCGGCTTCTATGTATTTTTCCTGTTCTGCAGTGAAGGAATTATGTGGGAAGACGTGAAGAGCCAATCTGTCAACACTGGGAATAGGAATATTGACCTGCAAACCCTTTTTTGACCTTTCCCTGTGCATTCTTTGTGTAAAGAATGCCTTTACCTTGGGCATTGTACTTTGGGTTTGCCCTGGAGACGCTGGAATAGCACTGGACATTTTAGTCTTGCAGAAGTTGGAAAGTGCTGACACGTACCATGGGTGAGTCATCTTTTGAGGGCAGGCACACCTGATTCACAGTCCCAGGAATGTTCTCATCTGTGTAAGGCTTCTGGCAGCCAGCTTAAGTCACAAGCCTTGCCGTCCATTCACCCAGCCACGCTGGCAGACGGTGCCCTGCCTCTTTGCCCTCTCCCAGGTGTGTGCATTCGCACCAACCTGGGCTGCAGGATGCTTTATACAGCTCCCAGGAGCCACCCGTTTGCCCTCGTGAGTTCAGATACAGTTCGCTTAGCTTCCAGGACACAAGCAAACATCCTAGACACTGCCTGAAGGCTCTGGAGATAGGAACGGAAATTAATGGACAGCATGCCTGTTTCAACTTCCTTTGGCTAAAAGACACTACACTCATTTCTATTACTGCATAACAAAGGGTCCCACATTGAGCAGCTTAAAACAGCACAAATTTATCATCTTATAGTTTCTGTGGGTCAGCAATCTGCTATATTTTAGTGGGATCTGAGACTTTTCAGTCTCAAGGTTGTCAGCTGGCTGTGTCCTCAGCTGGAGTCTTCTCTGAAGGAGGATCCACATCTGTGTTTTCTCAAATTGTTGGCGAAATTCAGTTTCTTGCAGATGAATGGCTGAGGTCCCATTTTCTTGCTAGCTGGTAGCCAGAGCCACTCTCAGCTAGAGACCTCCCAAAAACCCTAAGTGTGTAGCAGATCACTGTTCAGTGAGTACTTACCAGGTCTGGTGAGACAGAACATGCACATATCAGAAGTTGCATGAGGGAGGTTTACTACATACAGAGAGAGATCAGAGGACAGCAGGAGCCTGGAATTCATGGCAAGGCAGTCTCCATGGCTCAGGAAAGCTGCCGATGGCAAGATCTTTTCTGCACATGCCCCACTTTCACGGCAGCAAAGGGACCCTGGGAAGCAGATTTCTCTGGGTTTGATACCCACGGGAAATGTTGACCACTGGACTAAAGCACTGGACAACATGCCATTTAGGAAAGAGCAACACAGAGCTGGGGCTGTTCTTGCCAGGTCCCCTCTTATCCCAGGATGCTGCATTCCCAGTATGTTCTGCAATTATTCTTGAGACTTGCAAACAAGAAAGGGGAGAAAATTGAGTTTTTCTGTCACCAGAAAGGGTCCAAGGAGGGCCCCAAAGTAGCGAGGGAAACTTTGACTCACCCCACCCATGGGGCATGTTGCAGGGTCTCTGATTTTCACCTCACCAAAGAACAAAAATTTTCAGGATGCATCAGTGAGAGGCATAGAGGGATTAATTAGGCCACATAAAGTACACACTTAAAGAAATAGAATGCAGACTCACAAGAGAGAAGTGCACTATTTTCTGTAATTGGGAACATTTATGTTTCTCATGAAGAGGCGGAAGTCTGTGGAATTTGTGAGTTTATAGGAGTTCAGTCTTAGTCTTAGCTTGTGGGGGGAAAAAAAAAGATGCCCTTCCCCAGAAGGACAGTGGCCAATTTCCAATTTTACAGATGAAAATTATGAGCCCAGCTCTTTTTTTTTATTGAATCTAAGCATTCTTTGAATTCTCTCAGTCTGTTCCTTTATTTTCAAATCAGGTTTCTGTCCTTTACTTTATCAACTGGTCTGGAAGGAAAGAAGCATAAATTACCCAGGGAGTGCTGATATGGGTAGACTTGGGTGACTTTGTGTCCCAGAAGTTACAGTGCTCTTAACAGTGTATTTTTCTTAAGATGTTCTGTGTCTCCTTTCTTCCTATCTTTATATCTTCTATCCTACCTTATTCCAGGGGCACCGCGAGACCTGTCCTGCATGTTTCCTTGCCATATAATTGTCCTCACAGGTGGCAGCTTTCTTCTTCAAGCCCAGACAGAGATTTTCCCTTCTCTTTCTCCTTCTATATTCTACCCTCGACCTTCTCTCTCCAAATCCTTCTGACTTCCCCTTTTCCTGATCACTAAACCCTGCTTTTCAAACCTTACCCGGTTAGATCAAGCTAACCCCAGACAACCTCCCCTTTGATCAGTTCACAGTCAACTGCTTATATCCCAAAAGTCTCTTCACTTTGCCCAGAATTTTAACCCAATTATGGCAGTGACATCTCATCATAGGAGCAGGTCCCACCAACCCTCAAGGGGAAAAGATCATACAGGACTCTACTCTAGGAGGCAGGAATCTTAGGAAAACCTTAGAGGTCTGCTTGCCACACATTCTGTGTTATTTACCATCTTTATGCTAAAAGATCCAAAATGAGAGATAAAATCATGTTGGATATATTTGGCCCTGGGAATTTTCCCAGTTTCCTGATGTGCCACTTTCAATTCTTTCATTGGAACTGAAGTATTAGAGTACACTGTGGCTAGAGGCAGAGCATTCATTTAGGTTGAATTCTGTTCTTAATGATTGCACATTTTAAGGTGCATTTCTCTGAACCCTCCGAGGAAATCATACCCTTTTATAAGGGTCCCTTGGCAATCACAGCCGTGGATATGATCATGAGATGCAGGGTAGGCACTATGACAACTATGCTTTTGATAACAGTAACCCTCATGAATTGTGCAGCCCACTATATTCTGCCTGCCTTATGTGCCAGTAATCACTGCCGGATCTCACGCCAGCTGCACATGCTTGCCAATTCGAAAGGAAGGAGCATCCCAGAGAAGCAAAATGGCCCACCGTGCCTCTCTTGTCTGTAAAAGCCTGGCTCTCTTGCCCTTCCGCCACCCTGCCTGTGCCATGGTACCTTCTTTGTCCATCTCAGAACCTGAGAAACCACCACCCTCTTCTCGGGCTACTCTCTGTTGAATGCTCCATTCCAAACATAAATGACATAATTCCTTGCTTTTCTTGAAAGAGTAAATCACCCATGCCAGAGGAACCAAATATAAAACTACAGGCCAAATATAAAATTACACAGTGAGGGTGGTCACAGAGGGAGCACATTGCGGACAGCACCGAGCAGGACCATCTGACCAAGAGGCAGAATAAGGGGGCCCTCATCTGGGAAGGGGGCACAAACTACAGCCATCTTAGAGCATCATATTTAGCATTCCTCATTTCAACACAGGATGTCAGATTCCAAAGTCCTAACAAAAATAAAATCAGATCAAGTTAGATAGGTGTTTATAACAAGCTGGGGCCTTTGAACCAAGCATGTTAAGAAAAGCCCCCAGTAGTTAGAGCAGTTTGTAAACCATGGAGGAGCATGTCTGTGACCTTCTCCGTAACTGTGTGTTCCACTGGATCTTCTTTTTAGGACAAGTGGAGCTAGTTAAGCTGTTTCGTCCATACTGATTGGTTTAATATCACTGAATCATGCTGACAAGGTTGTAAAGCTCACATTTTGTGTTTCCTTTATGAACACAGGGAGCTAATAAATCAGGGAGACTTATGTTTTGGCTATATGGTAATAGGTGGTTAGCCTTGGGTTGTATCTAAACTGTGACCTTCATTATAATTTTTCTGTAACTGTGTTATAATATATAGCGATGGTTTTGTTGACATACTATTTACTCTCAAAGACCAGAGTGTAGAAGCAAGTCATGTGATGAATCTAACCAAACATACCTTGTAAGGTCAGAAAAACTCATTAAGTCACTGTTGCATTGCTCCCATGTTCTCATTGTTATTTTGGGGGAAAGGAGCACCAGGATTTGTTAACGTAGGTATTTAGAATTGATGAGAAAGTCAAGGGCTAAAGAACAGTTAGAAAATAGAACTTTTCAATCACTTAAAAGGTGATAAAATAAAATTGACAGTGGCTCAATTCTGTGAGGAGCCAGCCCATAAACAAGGCTGGAAAGTAAAACTAAGAAATAGGGGATGATAAAGTAGATTTTACTGACAGAGTATGTATTGGGGGCTTTATGACTTAGCCTTGCACTTACAGGCTCAGTAAATATTTGAGATGCCCCTTCAATGTTTCAGAAATATCCTTCTGTATTTTATGGACAAAAAATAACATGGAGCAGGAATATTTGCAAGTTGAGGTTTTCTGAAGGCCTTTCCTCAGCAAATACACCCCCTGGATCTATTCTTTTGCCTCCAAAATGGCTTCTCAGGCAAAAGCAGCTTCCATCTGTCCTTTCCCAATGATCACCTCCAGAACTAGACCCATGACCTTTTCATTTTTTAACTCTTCTTTGAAACATAAATACATATGAAAAAATATGGTGTAAAGCCTTAAGTGTAGAACAGGGCACATCTTCAAACAACAGCTTGGGTCAAGGATGCTGACTTCTAACAGCACAGATTTATCTTGCCTGTTTTTGAATTTTATATAAATGACATCATGAGTGGGTTAGATTCTTCACTTAACATTTAACTTGTGCAATTCATCCATCTAGCTAAACACAATTACAGTTTATTCTGGTGCTATGTGATATTGCAGTATATGCATTCACTACAAATCATCTGTGAGGCTGTTGGTGGACTTTGGGCATCTGTCATAGTTCGGACATGGCTTGAGTGTCTCCCATGGCCTCATGTGTTTAAATGTAATCTTCATTGTGAGGAATTAAGAAAGTAGAAACCTAGTCCGATTATGGCCTTTAGAGGTGGAGCCTTTGGGAAGCAATTAGTGTTAGATAAGTTCATTAGGGTTACTAATTTTCCTCTCATTACTATTTTATCTACATCTCACATAATTTGAAATGTAGCATTTTCTTATGTAGTTCCAAAATATTTTCTGATTTTCATTCTGATTTATTCATTGACCCATGAATGATTTTATAAGTAGCTCTTTGATTTACAAATATGTGTAGTATTTCTAGTTAAGTTTTTATTATTGATATTAAGCTTAATTGCTTTGTGGCCAAAGAAATTTGTGGAAACTTTTGCTTTATGATCTAGAATGATTACAGTACCTCAGTTCACAAACGCTTCAGTTTGCAAACAATTTGGTTCACAAACAGAAGCATTCAGCAAAATTTTGCTTCTGTTTGAGAACTCCACGTTGGGTACCAAGCACAACCATGGCCATCTTCCCCACACGAACACAAACACAGCCACCTTCCCCAGAACTGTGGAACAAATCAAGTTTGTGAACCAAGGTACCACTGTAGTTTTGTTAATGTTTCATGTGAGCTCGAGAAGAATGTATACTTTTCTGTTTTGGCCACATTGTTTTATGTACTTCCAGTTAGATCACTTAATATGTTTTTCAAGGCTTCCAAATACTATTTTCTTATTTTGTTCTCAGTTACTGAGATGGATGGATTAAACTTTCCTATTAGGATTAAATACTTGTCTATTTCTCCTTTTATTTTTATGGACTTCTAAACTTATAAATATAAGGCTGTATTTTATCATTTGCAGCAATTAAACTTTTATCTTTTTCATGTACTGAGCTGCTGAACATTGTGCTTATGTAATCTCTAGTAATACTTTTTTGCCTTTCAGGTTTTATGTGAAATCAATATAGCTATGCTCTCTTGCTTAGGTTAAAATTTGCCTGATGCACCATTTCCCATACTCTGTACTATTACCTTCACCATTTTTATATTCTAATGTCTTAGATGTGTCTCTTGCAAACTGCATGTAATTTATTCCTGTCATTGTATTATTTTCCTGTTGATGATTCCTTTTCTTCCCCTTCTGTTAACTGCTCACCCTGCCAGGTATATTCATTTGATTAGACCTTTTGCCATTGTTGGTTTCATTGTCTCTTTCTATGATATCCTTAAGAAAGTTTTTGAAGTGCTGGTTTGAGGTCATGAGTTTCTTAAATTGCTCTTTGTCATGAAAAGACCTTATTTCTCCATCAATTTTTGAAAAGTAGTTTTACAAGATCTATCAGTCCGGGTTGGTAGTTGTTTCCTTTTAAGACCTGAAACACTTCACTCCAAGACTTTTGACCTTCAAGGTTTATGTTGACAAGTCTGCCGTAATTCTGAGGGGGTTTACCTTTATAAGTGATTCATTGTTTTTTCTCTAACAGCTTTTAAGATTCTGGTGTTGGACTTCTGGGATCTTATCTATGATGTGTCATGGAGAGGTTCTTTTCTGATTGTGGCTACTTGGGGCTCTACATGCCTCACTTGTCTGTTTGTTAAGTTCTTTCCCCATATTTGCAAAGTTTTCTGCTTATTTCTATAAACAGATTTTTTATGTCACTTGTGCATTCTTCTGATTTTTCACTAATTCCAGTTAATCTTAGATTAATCTTCTTTGTTTCATCTAGCAGATGTTGGATTCTTTTTCTTTTCTTTTTAATGTTCTCTTCTTTTCTAAGCTATAGTGGTACCTTAGTTCACAAACTCATTCTTTCCCTGATTCTGGTCACAAACCAAATTGGTCACAAATCAAATCAAATTCACTGGTTAGGTTCAATTTTGACCTTATGGGGAAATTTGATTCAGTTCATGACCAATTTGGTTCGTGACCAGAATCATGAAAAGAATGAAGTTCATGAACTGAGGTACCACTATATCTCTGAGTAATTGGTCATTGACATAGTTTTGTCCTCTAGTTCTGACACACTGTCCTTACACTGGTCACTTCTACTACCCATACATCCAAAAGAATTTTTAATCTTCCTGATTTCTGTGTGGTTCCTTTCATGGACTCTAATTCTTTTCCATACTGGTCATTCATGTTTTGTAACATTTTATTTAGCTCAGCTAGCTTTTTATTAGTGCCTTCTGTAAACTTGCTGATGGTTTTATTAAGTCTACTATCTGTTTAGTTATATCATTCTTTGAGCTCACTTAGCACCTTATTGATCTCTCTTTTATCTCTTCTTTTACAATTTTGAACAATTAAGCTGGGTGGCTTCTGATTTCTTCCCCATCATTCCCCATGAATCAACATCAGAGGAGCTGGGAGTTTTTGGAAGTATTTTGTTGCCCTGTCTTATTATGTTTCTGGGTGTGCCACACACACACACACACGTGTGTGTGTGTGTGTGTGTGTATCTGTGTGTCTGTGTATGTGCACACATGTACACTCTAGTTTTCAAGTTGATTATAGTAGAAAAACTTTGTTGCTAATATGGAGACCTCTTTAGTTAGTGTCCACTTTTCAGTGGTGTACTCTGGGCATGGCAAACTATAGGTCTTTGCTTCTATCCCAAGTTCCAACTCTCTCCATTAATTTGGGGAAAGAGACTGCAGAGTAATTGACCTAGCATCGACTTCTCCAAGAATGGGCTTCAGCATTGTTACTAGCACAGAGGCAATCCAGACCCTGGAATACAGACAAAACCAGTCAATAGCAACAACTATGATACCTGGCAATAGCAATAAATCAGCAACAATAATAGCATCAAAGAGAAACTGGATATTGACATATCCCCAAAACCAATTATGTACCACCCTTAGCCATAGAAATGAGATCTACAATTATAGCATAAACACTAAGACAAAGCAAATAGTGATGTATGGCAAGTGTCTGCTAAATGCAACAACATTACCTCCACTAACAATAGAAAAGAATTCAACATTGATTACATAGAGTTAACTAACTCTCTAAAGATCAATAAAGCTTAATGGTTATACTAGTAAAGATAAAGGGAATGGGGAACAGGAGCATGAAAAAAATAAAATTTGAAAAATTAAGCAATAAAAGATGAGAAGAAGGAGAGAAAACTGAGATAAAGCATCCTATTAAGGAATAAAAGGAAATAAATAGAATTAAATAAAAGTACCAGAAAAAAATAAGAAAAAGAAAAAAGAAAAAGACTAAAAGAAAAAGAGAAAAAGTAAGAAGGAAAAAAATTAATAGAAAAAAAGAAAAAGGAAAAAATCCCATAGCCCCAAAAACCAATGAAAGAAAAACTAAGTCCAAAACGAATTCCTTTGTATTTTTATTTTTATTTTTATTTTATTTTAAACCAAGAACATGTATTGGTACATTTTACATATAATGGTTAAATTCATCACATTTATTTTGTACCTGCACATGATGCATCTTGGTTCTCCCCCTCTTCCCCGCCCCTCCCCTCTGTTCCCTCCCTCCCTATTTACAGCAGGTTTATTCTTAATTTTCCATATTTTCCCTTCCCCTTTTCTTTCCTTTGTTGCCTTTCTGCTTTTCCCCTTCTTTCTTTCTAGTACTCCTCTCCTTTGTATATTATCTTCCTTTTATATAATATCTATTACACCTCTTTGTCCTTATTTACAGTTATGATTTCTCATATCAGAGAGACAACTCGATGTGTACTCATGAGTGTCTGATTTATTTCACTTAAAAGTATGTTCTCAAGGATCATCCATTTATATATGAATGACTCTAGTTTATCCTTTTCTATAGCTGTGTAGTACTCCATTGTGTAGAAAAACCACATTTTCTTTAGCCATTCATTGGTTGTTGGGCATTTAGGTTGTTTCCAAGACTTAGCTATTACAAATTGTGTTGCTATGAACATGGTCGTGCATACATCCCTATGGTATGACGATTTTAATTCTTCTGGGAAGATCCCCAGTAGGGGAATAGCTGGGTCAAATGGAA
>PVJO010024680.1:0-23991 GCA_004026905.1 Hystrix cristata
AAATATGGGCACACTGTCGGCAAAACTGAAAATAGGTACAGCCAAAAAAGTCACAAAGAGTAAACTGTGTTCTTGCCATAAAAAATGGTATGTGAGTTAATACATGTTAATTAGCATGACTGAACCACTCTATAATGTATACATATTTGAAAATATGCTTCATATCATAGATAAATTTGCCAATAAATAAATGTATGAATGACTAAATGAATGAAAAATGAATTTTATCAAAAATAAATCACACGTTTTAAAATAGATGGTATAAAAGTCCTGGTTGCTAATTGCTTTACCCAACTTCCACTGAATGTCTGCAGGTCAACAGCTCTGCTCTTATATAGTCAGAGAAAGTAGGTTATTTAGTTTCATCCAATCAACACTGAGAAATTGGCTATTTAAATTAGTTGGACAGATAAGAAACCAAGATATTACGGGAGAAATGAATAATTTTAACTTTACACTGAGAAAAACATGGTACATTTTGCTCTAAACATGATTAAACATTTGGGAAAATGATCGAAGTTGCTGACTCATAGGATCGCTTTTCTAGCAAGGGCATCAGCCTTCCCTTGTTCCTTCCCTTTTAATCTTTAATAAATGGGCTTTCATAATCTCTATCTAGCCATTTTAGTTACAACTAGTATAATGATACTCCTTTAATTATCACCGAATGCAAAATTTAAAAATCAATATTACCAAATCAATTTTCACATCCTGATGTTCAAGAAGAATAGTCTTTAAAATATCTAAAATGTATAAAATTACACAAAAATTTACAAAATTACATTTTTGTTGGAATCCTAAACATTCTTAAACTCTTAGTTAAGAACCAAATATGAATGCAAAACTCAAAGTAACAAACCAAAGGAGAATCATCTCTTAGGGACATACCCACTTTTGAGTGTTGTATATATCTCTTTTCACTGATGTCATTTGATAACTCACACAGACCAAAGAAATTAAGCTTGCCAAGTCATCAAGTTTTTCGGTTTCAACTTATTTTCCAAGAATCATTTGAAATTGTATGTGTCTACACCCATTCGCTGTCATAGGCTTGGAGGAAAATCTCACAGCTTGACAATAACCCAAGGAAAACCTTGCAAATGTTCTGCATACTTCGAATATATTTTTAGAATATCAGATGTGTTTCATCTGATTTGTTGCTTAATCTAGCACCTATATCTTCCCAATAATTTCTAAGATAAGGGACAACAACATTTCATACTTCACAAAATTACTATTCAAGTTTCCATTTATTATTTATTTCAATCTTATTCACATCACAGGAAATTTTTTTTTTTTTTTTTGTGGTGGTGCCGGGGATCGAACTCAGGCCCTTGTGCTTGCAAGACAAGCACTCTAATCACTGAGTTAAATCCCCAGCCTCACGGGAAAATTTGTATAGGTTTGTGCCTGACTATTTGTGGAAATGATGTCAAATAAAGTAAAATAATATTTAAACATCTGACCACCTGGGATAATTTTTTGATAAAAATAATATTTTATTTCTAAGAAGAAACCAAATTCTCTCTCAATTCTTTCAGCTACTTTTATAGAGAAGTGAAATATATGAGATAATTTTTCTGAAAAAGAAAAAGCTTAGCAATATAGTCAGATTAAACACAGGTCAATCAAACTTTTTATTTATTCATGAGCCCAAGGTCTTTCCGTCTTGCCCAGACTGACCTTGAATCTAGTTGTCAGTTGATCCTCCTACCTCAAACTTCTGAGTGGCAACCATGCTGTGTTCAATTCAGAGTTTGAATTTCAACCTGAATACAAACTTTGCTTTTGGTTGAATGTCTTTGGCTCCTGAAAATAAATTAACTCTTAATTTCTACATAATGAAGTATCGCTTCTCGGCCTTTTGGCTAAGATCAAGTGCATGGTGAAGTAATGTTGAAATATTTACCACTATTTAAAACTTAAATAGATGTTTCTATGCTTAAAATCCTTCTCAGTCTCCTTAGAGAAAAAGGAGGATGGGTGTCGTATGTTTCCAATCGTACAGAAATGTTTGAATTCTTGGTCAAGGGGTTTTGAAAATCTGAACTGAGGGGTATAAAATAGTAATTGTAGGGGTTGAGGATTTAGCTCAAGTGGTAGAGCACTTGCCTAGTAAGTGCAAGGCTCTGAGTTGGATCCCCAGCACTCCCCCAAAATAGTAATTGTAAAAAGAACCAACTAAGCCATCTTCTCCATGTGTGATTCTAGGTTCTGTTTCTGTAGATTGATGGAGAAGGTACAGTGAAGGAGAAACAAGGGTGTTAGAAAAGTGTGTATTCCTGAGTGAGGAGAATGGGGAAACAACACAATCTCCTTTGTCACCACAAATCCACTGCACTGCCAACAAGAACAATAGGTAATTCTTGTTTCTATCAAATGATGAATGTAATCATTCTGTACTGCAAACATGTACTAATAAAACTTTCTAAAGTTAAATAAGAGGTTAAAAAAGAACAAGAACTTTTGAGGGACTCAAAGTGCAGAAGTCAATGGATCTCATTGGCTACTGCAGCCTAGGAAGGCAACATGACTTCAAAATTACCCCCATCCAGAAGTGTGTGCAGTTTATCTGAGCAGATAAGCAAGAGCCGGCCACCCAATACCATGGACTTCCGCAGGATACAGGACGCAGTAAAATTACTTCCCACATGCTCACAGTGAACACTGTGTTTGTTTGCTGGATTCTTGGAAGGACCAGAATGACAAGCAAACAGCTATGTCTCTTGTCTTCATAGAGATATGAGAGTCTAGAGCTTGGAAACAAGGCACATGTTCCCTACAGAATGAATTATGCATAAGTCAGGTAATCCACACCTACCTTCAAATATTAGCACTGTATCGGCCCCCTCAAAAAATTTGAAGATGAAACTCCAGGGGAAAGTAGGGCATATCAGTTCTAAATTGGCTGAGATGAAATGTGTGGGATCTGGCAGAAAGGAGGCTTAATATATAAATTAAGTTCAGATACAGGAAAATGCAATTACTGAGATTCATTGCTGCTGCATGCAGGGGCTTATCTGGGGATTTCTAAGAATCCCTGTCCACTAAAATATAATGCAAACTGGCAACAAATCACCCACGAGAATTAGAGTCAAGTCATCTCGAGACAAAAACCTGTGACCCTGAGACAGGAGGAGCAAACAGATGTGAAGCAGCTATCCAGAAATCAGTGAGTTTCTGAAATAGCAGCACACTGTGCAGAGACAGTTGGAGTCTACAGTTTGCTTTGAAGTCCTCAGTAGTCCTTTAGTACTGACAGAAGAAGAAAAGAGTGAACTTAGTATGGGATTTTGGTAACAAATTTGGACCTGAACTCTGAGTTTCTAAAAAGACTGGTACTTTCCCTGGAGCAGAAAGGCTAAATCTATTGCCACACCCGCAACTACGAAGCAGAGGAATGTATCATCTAGAGTAAGCCACCCCCTTAATCTGTCAAAAATGATGAAAATCGTTCTTGCAGAAATGGAAGGGATTCAGGAGTTGGAAAGAGCAAGGAGGGAAGGGAAGAGTAGGGGATGAAAAAAGAGAGAGAGACAAAAAGAATTAAAATGTGTTATGTACATGCACCAACTCCCCACCTTAATTGTAATCATTATGTACTTGTAAACATATACTAATAAAAATACAAAGTAACTGATTCTGGGCTCTGTTAATGCAACTCCGGGGCAAAAACACTGCAAAGCTGACTGAAATAAACTGTGCCGGCACCTTTCTTTTGCTTTCTTTTGCTTATATAATGAGAAGGCTGAAAATCCCCCAGAATGTTTGGGAAATCCAAGAAAACAGTTTTTTTTTTGTTTGTTTGTTTGTTTTGTTTTTTATTTTCATTATCCTGAGCTGTGCTGCCCAATAAGATAGCCACAGGTCTATCAAGCTACCATA
Organism: Hystrix cristata; assembly: GCA_004026905.1. NCBI lineage: Eukaryota > Metazoa > Chordata > Mammalia > Rodentia > Hystricidae > Hystrix > Hystrix cristata. Next base: position 3,886 of record PVJO010024680.1, read on the forward strand.
TGCAGCCTGGTACCATACGCAGCTACCAAGCTTGTGAAATGTGACCAGCATGACTGAGGAATCTAAATTTTCATTTTGTTTAACATAAATTTAAAACTGAAGCAGTATAAAATATTTTCCATTCCACAAACTTAATTGGTTTGGGAGGACAGCAGTTTACCTTAGCCCGTGAAAATAGGACATCCAAATTCAGATGTACTATGAGTGCACAATTCTCACAAGAATTAAAGATTTACTATAGACTTACTAAGAATGTAAAATGCCTCCGTGTTTCTCTAATTATTGGATGTTGAAATGTTTTAGATATACGGAGTGGCTAATACAAAATTTCGACATTCTATCTTTGTGTTGGTCTTCTGGGGTTTGTAGTTATTCAGCATTCTGTAAACCTTGCTTACCTACGTGCCACACTCTTTCCCAGTACTTGCAAAGTTTTCTGCTATAATTTCTGTGAACAGATTTTTTTTATTATTATTCCATGTGTGCTACCCTCTAGTTTTGGTTGTTTTTTTTTTTTTTTTGCTTTGTTTGTTTTGTTTTTTAACTCTGATGTTCCTTAGGTTACTCTTCTTAGGTCATCTAGTAACTGCCAGAGGAACCTTCCTTTCTTATCATTTTTAAAGTTTCTATAAGTATGTCAGCATGTGATTCAATTCCCTACAATGAATGTAAACATTATGTCCCACAAACATGTACTAATAAAAATTAAAAAGAATACTTTATATCACATATTGAACACTCATTATATTTCTATTGAATGATACGGAGCTGGAGTATAGCTCCAAAATACGGCAAGAACCACATTTGTATTTCTTCCATATCTGAGTTTTGAGACCAAAATTCATTTCCGCTTCATATACGATAATGTGTGTATCCAACATATATCTAATGAAAACAGACTTTTTTCTCATGAATGCTCTCAAAAATATAAAATATTGGAGAAAGAGAGAGAGATTGAAAGGTAACCGAATTACATATATTAAGATGGAGTAAACAACATTAAAATAATTAGAATTTCAATCTCGCTCTTCTGACAATAGTACAAAGTTGAAAGTAATTTTTAAATTAAAACATTTTATCATCCTTGTCCTATTTTTCTCTTTAATAGCTTTCATGAGACTCAGATATTATACGGGGGAAAAGAGTTAAGGCTGGTGGAGACAATCTGATAGCATATACCTAATAGAGTGAGGAAATCAGGGTTCTGTCTCCGACTCTGGCATTTACCAGCACAACCTTCATGGTCTCTCTATCTACCTCAGTTTTCTTAGCAATAACATTGAAACAAAATTTGTTGGACTCTCCACGCTATTAAAACTATAAAATGAATATATGAAGAGAGTTTAAAATCTACATATCACTATGGAGTGTATTTGTGATGGTAACGAAGACTTATGGATAATAGAAAACTAAGATAACGCGGAGTTGGACTCCATGAAGTTGTAGTAGCTGCGGCCACAGTTTCATTTGCGGTTTTTCAAATACTTCTTCCCTGGACTAATAATTGAATTCCCTCTCCTCGGACCTGCAGTCCTATCATATTTTGAATTGAGTCATAGTTTGGGGAATGTTGGCTGGTCAGCATGCACATGACACAGAAGTGGAAGCCATAGGACCCTGATACATCAGTTATTAAATTTGTTAACGGACAGCCTGGAAATCATTAAGCAGTGGCCTTCAAATGATTTCCTGAACAGCGGAGACACGTCGCAGAGGTGGGACCACAGAGCGCGCTCCTCCAACTGCGCACAGAACTTGTACGTGATCTGGTCTTTGGCTGTCTCTCTACCTTCACAATTCCAATCCAGTTTCAAAGCTTTCGGTCAGTATCTAAAATTCGCCAAACTCTCACGACACCTAGAAACCTCCCTCAAGCACTGACAACATTACCGCATATTCATCTTTCAGGTCACTTTTCAGTCCTGGCTGCAGTTAACATATTCTGAGTTGCTTTCTAACATATACCAATGTGAACTCCACATCAGAGGTCCTGATTTAATTGGCCTGAAAACGGTCGCTTTTCAAAGCACTCTAGGTGACATTAATATGCATCCAGTATTAAAAAATAACTAGAGTAGATCATTTGTTTGTCGTGGACATGCACTGTTATTGGAGTCCATCTTCTGTAGCTCCCTTTTCGGCAACATTATTTCAAATGTTATTTGTGAAACCTCATTCCTCTAGACTCAGTGTATTTACTGGCATTGTTTCTCAGCTCAGGCCTAAGCGTTCAGCACATTCTATAGTTCCAGTCACAGTGCACGTTTAAACATGTGCAAAAAGTCTGAAATTAAACTCACAGGAATAGGAAGAGTTAAGAAATGGAGTCTCCTATACAAGATACATGATGACCGGCTGCCTGTAGGATACAATTTCTCATGGAAAGTTAGAGTAAAAATTCTTTATCATTGAGAAGTAGAAGCAACAGCCAGGCATGGTGGTGCATGCCTGTAATCCCAGCCTCAGGAGGCTGAGGCAGGAGGATCATCAAGAGTGTCATGAGTTCGAGGCCAGCCTGAGCTACATAGTGAGCCCAAGAACAGCCTGAACTGCATCGCAAGACCCTGTCTCAAAAAATCAAAAAAAAAAAAAAAAAAAAGAAGAAGAAGAAGAAAAGTAGAAGCAATAGTAGACACAAGGGATGAAAGTAGTTATTTCATAAGAACAGTGGAATAAAACTTTAAATAGTGGATCAAATGCTACATTTTGTTCCCTTTAATGGTCCAAGGATTAATGAAATTATAATCTGTGATTGCAGTTGTCCATCACACCAGTATAGGATTCTTTTTTGATTATTCAGTTGATTAGACAGTTTGCTGACCGTCTTTATATCCTTATGCAGTCTTAAAATAACCTTTCTCCCTATTCTTTATAACACCAAATGCCCATATTTAGAACCAGATTACACGGTAGCTCCCACATGTGTCCTCTTGAACATGTTAACCATTTTCTCTTGGCCTCCAATTATGTTCCTATAGAATGAGGGGTGTAATGTGTTATGGCTTGTATCTAGATGTCCCTGCAAAGCCTCATCCGCTCACAGGTAGGGCTTTTCCGAAGTGGCTGGATCTAAATTTGGTGAACACAGATTAAGGGTATATGATAAGTAAATTAGCCCAGTGACTGGTTTAGCATAGTTTCGGGTGTGGATGATGGGAAAGCCCCACCCTGAAACAACAGACTTGTATTCTGGATGAAATCAAAGGGAAGGGGGGGGAGTTGGGGGTTTAGCTCAATGTAGAGTGCATGCCTAGCAAGCGCAAGGTCCTGAGTTCAATCCCCAGCAGAACCCCCACAAAAAAGGGAAAGGGAGGCTCACAGCTCAGTGTTTCCTGCCTGCCCTGCCACGTACTTCTGCTTTGCTCTGTCATCCGCCCCACCTTGGAACCAGGCAACTATGGACTGAAACCCCTAAAACTATGAGCTAAAATAAACCCTTCCTCCTTTAACTTGTGGATTTAGAGTATTTTGCCCCAGCAATGAGAAACAAAGTAAGACGTGTCCTGTATCTTGTTTGCAGCTATGAACATACACTTACGTGATGTGTGTAAACCATCTTGTATGGAATGAAGTCTTTGGAATATGAAAGTGACCACCTTCTTCCCTGATAATCTTTGTCATTACAAAGACTTTAAAAGCCCGCACAGAGCTGGATGTGCTAATGTGGTGGTGCGTGCTTATAATCCCTACACTCTAGTAGGAGGCTGAAGCAGGAAGATCACAAGTTCAAACCCAAGCTGGGCAACTTAGCAACTTGGTGAGAACCTGTCTCAAAATGTAAAAACATAAAATAACAAGGGGTGGGGATGTAGCTCAGTGCGAAGGCCCTGGGTTCAGTCCCCAGTACCACCACCAAAAAAAAAAAAAAAAGCCCTCATAGGTGATTAAATGTGTTACAGAAAACAAACAATGGTATTATTAAACAAATAGTTTAGTAAACATACCTATTATCATTTTTTCTTGAGCCATTACTGTAAGTAAGTTTGAAATATGGAATTACAGCATTTCATGCCTATGGTAGGAGATGTGATTTCCTTTGGTCAATGGGAAGAACAGACCCAAGGAGCTGATATGTTTGGGCTTGCTAACCTGTAATCTACTGATCCACGCCCAAGGAGAACAACATGCAATGGGCAGCTAGTGCCACTTCAGTGAGGGCCTCTGTACAGGACCCATCAAAGGGATCCAAACTCAATCTGCAGTTCAAAGCTAAGCCTAGTAGACCTGTAGCCTAATGCAAAACTGGCAAGTCAGCTCTTTGTAGGTCAGCCAAACCCATATGATCATGAGAACTAATTATGACTGCAAGTAGCTAAATTGGGGAAATTATTATCACACAGCATTATTCTAGTAAGAACCAAACTACTTTGATAAACCTGTTATTCATATCGTAATCACCTACCTCACAAGCTTTGTTGTTGTCACTGCTGCTTCTATTTTTATTGTATTTTAACAAAGCTATCAACACCGAGGATAATACAAGTATCTTCCTCATCTCAGGTTGCTAGAACAAAATTCTACAGATTGGGCAATATGAAGAGCAGAAATTCACTTTCTCATAATTCTGGAGGCTGTCAGTCTGAGATTAAAGCACCAGAATGATTGGGTTCTGAGGAGGGCTGTCTTCCTATGCTGCAGATCGACGCCTTCTTCTTTGCCTTCACATGGCAGAGGTGGGGGGAGGGGAGAGGAGAGAAGAGGAGAGGGAAGAGAAATAGAAACAAAGTTTTCTGGGGTCTTTACTTCTAAGGGCTATCAGGCAAGAGGCCAGTTGTATGATGTCATTTTAACCCAGTTACTTCCCAAAGGTCCTTCTCCAGGTATTATTCCATCTAGGGTTATGGTTCAACACATGAGTTGGAGGGGCATACAACCATCCAGTCTATAACAACAAATGAAAGACTACTGAATTTATTTCATCCAGCGTTATTTCATTTTGTTTTATGAGCTGCATGAAAATTACAAAGCAAGTGATTTAATTATGTAATACCACGACAAAGACTATGGAGTGAAAAGGAACAAATACTTTATAGCCCTGTTTCGACTCATCATAACAGAATTTTCCCAGAATACAAAAGAGCCACAGTGTTTTGCTGTTTTATTTTTTTTTTTTAATGAAATCTTCCCTCATATAGGAGCAGGTTTCTGTACTGGGCTATTTCACACCTGGAATATGAGGCTTCAAGGTCAGTCGGGCTCATGTGTTTGGCTTGTAGCTTTGCCTTTTGGATGATGATTTGTCAAGAATATTTCTAGGACTACAGCTGGTCAGACACTCCCGTTCCAAAGAGACACAGTCTCCAACAGGCAAAGAGTCAGAATCCAGGTGTGTCTAAGGCAATAAGAGAAACTGGGTGGGGGGGACCTCCAGCCATAGTAAAAGGAACTGAATTAGAACTTTAGAAACAGAACTGAAAGATTCCTGCCTGAGGGTGGTAGAAGTAATTCTGATACATTTGGGTGTGGGCAGGGAGATAGTACGCTGAGGTTACATAACTAAAATGTAAATAAAATCAATAATATTGCTGTCCTCTTTTCTTATAAAACTTATAATAGTCCACGAGATAAAATACAATCTAGAGAAAGAGATCATGTAGTTCACTGGGAACTCGTAATACATCTCTTGCCATGGTTTAAATGAACAATAATGGCTGTAATGACTTATAAGAAAATTAAATCTAAGAGCAAAGCCTCTGAGAAGATACTAAGACATAGGGGGTTATGTACATAGCTGTGCTATCAAATGAATTAGATGTGCTATATCCTGATGCTTTCGCAAGAGTTCAAAAATCTGTGCACACCCTACCCCTCAGTATAACACCGAGCAGCCCGCTCTAGCTGGTTTAATTGGCATGCTAGGATCAAACCTGCCTTGATTACACCCCCAGGGTGTAACAGGAGGCTGGTTTCACTTTAGTGCCTTTCATCATACAGGAGGTAAACTGCTTTATGTTTAAAAATAGTCATACCTAGACTCACTATTGACACCAGTAACCCCTGGTGACTTCAGGGCTCATCAGCAATGCATAACTGTTTTAAAATAAAGCAAAGAGGCACATATATAATTGAAACTACAGGGATAATTAGAAGCAAACAGCAAGAGGCTGCATTGCCTTGAGGGTTAAGCTATAGATTAAAAAAAAAAAAGTCTTAAAGGAAACTCTATTAAAGGAGTTTAGGGATAGAGCAATTTTTAAAGTAGTAGTAACAAAACAACTGGTGTCATATAACACTGCATGAACCAAGATAATCCAACTGCCTGTAAGACAAGCAAAACACGGGTAGTAACTAGGCAAATATTTTCCGTGGTTATCCAAGTTAAAATGTGGAGCAACTGGACATTTCCCATTTTACAGTGACAAAATGACACTTCATTTTCACTGTGCTCAAGAAAAGCGTCTCTACCCTCTTAACTGCATTATCAGAGATGAATTTCATCACAGCTGCAGCTCAAAATATGTTTTAGATTTAAGAACAATGTAGCGTACAGCACTTGTTTTGTATCATGAAAAGTTAAACATGTAAGCAATTGAAATAGCAAACATGAAAGAAAACGTGCTCTTTTGAAAGTTTTGACATTGAGAAAGTTTGTATTTATATTTAATACATATATTTATTTTTAAAATTGACAAATAACAATTATACACAGTTGTGGGATAAAATGTGATGGTTTGATTATTGTAAACTTCATAAAACCATCCAATTAAGCTAAGTGACATATCTGTCACCTTAGCAATTTTTGTGGTGAGAATAATAACCTATTTTTAATAATTTTTAAATAAACATTGTTACTAACTGTGGTCACCATGCAGTGTAATAGATCACTAAAACTTATTCCTCCAGTCTATCTGAAATGCTATATTCTTTGATCGATGTCCTAATCTCCCTTATCTTCACCCTCTCCTCACCATTATCAAGCAACCACCCTTCTACTATATGAAACTGACTTTTTAGGTTCTATGTAGAGGTAAGATCATATAGCATTTGTCTTTCTGTGTTTGGCTTATATCTCCAAAGTTCCCAAAAACTGTATATTGAAGAGTTACCTGTATGCTATGTTTATCTCAGCATTATTCAATAGTCATGATATGGGAGCAATCTAAGTACATCTCAATGGATGGAAGGATATTGAAAATATGGTCTGTATATACAACGCAATGTCATATAGGTTGAAAAATGAAGGAAATCTGTCATATGTGAAAACATAGATGGAACTGTAGAACATGATGCTAAATGAGGAAGTATGCTTTGTATCTTCTCCAAAGATACTTTAAAATGAGTTATCAGTTACCCAGATAAATCGATTACAAAAATAAACCATTTTTGCATTTATGACTAATCATTTTGGGTTTCTTAATTTCTTTTACATATTAAATATGCCCTTATATTGTTCTAATCCTCCCATTTACTTCCCAAAAGTTCATTACAAGGCTTTGGTTAAACTATCATTCCTGAGATAAATTTCTTACACCTATATGAACAGTGACTAAAAATTTAATCATTTTGGAAAACATCTCGTATACTCAGAAAATAGAGAATAAAAAAACAAAGAATAAAGGAAGTAGAGAAAATAAGGTAAGGGTAAATAATAGGAGGAATGGAAAAGACACAGGTGAAAAGAAAATAGTGATGTTTATTATTTGATGAATTGAAACATAGCTAGAGAAAGTCAATGATAATATGAGAATCATAGAAAAGAAAAACACATGCTTTTAGACTATTGGAGGGTTGTAATCTGTGTAACCTTTAACATTTGGCCAAACAAAATTATCCATTAATTGTTTCATCTCATCTACCAGCATTTATCTAATGGATCCCAGTTCTTGTGTTAATGGCTTTACATCATTTGCCAACTGGTGCTGCATAGTTTAAATTTGAAGTTGACACAGCTTTTCTGGATTTTGTCCCCATTTTTTTCTATTTTAGAGTTCAAAACAAGCCATTTCTTTTTCTTTATTCTCTGCAATCGATATGAAATATGTGTTCATAATATTAAGAAGAGCATGACTGTGTTTAGCAGGCTTAGTTCAATGGATTAGTAGGAAGCCATTTTGCTAATTAGTCTTCCCCTCTGAACTTTTCTCCACTTCCAGCAGTAAATTAAAATGTAATGAGATACCCACAATATTTTTCTGCCAATATAAAGGAGCTGTCAAGCAATAAAGCATATCAATTTGAACTATTATCACAAATCCCATATGTAGAATTATAATTTTATTTTTAATTGTTTTAGCCCCAGATTCAGGACTCAAATTTCTTTTATGAATAATCATTGTACAACTATGCTTTGGCTTCATATTTTAGATTGCATGTAGGCGTTTTAAAACAATTTTTGTTAAGAAGTGCATCTTGAAAAGATATATGTTTCACTGAAGAGATATACTTCCATCCTTACAGAGTAAAGAAAAATGAGGAACTGGAGTTTGAGATGTAAGCTTGGGATTCTGGCCTACTTGAGTTTCCTGTGCTCTAAACATCACACCACCCAGTAAAAAATAACTTCCTAATACCAAATAAGTAAATAAACTAGAAACCATTGAACTAATTCAGACCCAAGATATATTTTGTTGGACTTGCACAGAATTTTAACTGGAGAAGCATCAAATTCATTGCCAAATAAGCATCGCTCACCTACTACGTGTCAGTCACTGGCCCAGAAACTTATGATTCAGTGGATACAGTACAACATCAATAACAAAATCCCTAAGTTAGGAAGCAAAATGAAGCAATACAAGAAGAAGTTCTGCATAAACTTTTAGACTTTTAGTCCCTCTTGATAAATGAAATAGCTGGCAAACAGAGCTCTAAATTCAGACAGGGCCACTGTGAGATTGAACTAAATAGTAGCTGGCCCATTATGGAATAGGCCCAGGCATTCCATATGCTAGTATTCTTCACAAATCACACAATGTTTTCTTTTATTTTACTTCATTATATTTCATTTTGGGGTACTGTTTTTTATCGAGCGTAATATCATAGGAAGTGTTTCATTTAAAACACAATGTTCTGGATTCTAGTATTGGCTCAGGCATAAATAAACCAAATAAATTCGAACATGTACCTTCAACTGTGTGATCTAGTTACTTAACCAATCAAATGAGGATTTTGCTTATTAATGGATTTGAAACTGAGTTCTACGATTCCCATGCTTCAATCGAGCTCTAATTTTAGTTCAGGACTGAGCCTTTCTGATGCTAGATTTTGTTTAAGGAGGTTTTATCAGTAAAACAAAAGTTAAGATCCACTGGACTCTACGTTTTCCATGATCCTCTGCAGTCTTAAACTTATACGATTTTCAATTAATCTAAAACCCACTTAGTATTCCTAATTAAATTTTTATGTATAGAGGTCATGATTTCTCAACTTGCTTAAAATCCTTCAGTTGGAATAATGTTTTACAGGCTATACTTTCAAAGTATTCATAAGTGCATAAACTAATTGAATGAACTAAAATTGTTTGCCCATTTTAGTAAAATTATATGGTAAAATTATATGGGCAGAAACAGAAATAATAAGTAAAAAGAATAAAATTGAGAGGAGGGAATGTGATGTTTTCATTTAAAAGGTTGCATGTAGATTGGGGGCTTGCAAAGTCTTGATAGCATTCTATTCCTTTTACAAAATAATCATAAGAAATAGTTCAACTCATTTTTCTATATTGTTCATGCTGTTCTATATTCCTTATATTGAAATATTTACCTGTATTGTAAAAACAAAGGAAATTTTCATCTACATTGCCTTAAATGAATCCACGTTTCCAGGTTGAACTGCCACATAAAAAATAAAACCAGAATAACTCAATGTAAAGGTATTTTATTCTGATCATAAAGTGTTAAAATTCTGATCATGAAGTGTTATAAGTGGCCTCACCTATACCTCTCCTGTGTATCTTTCCAAAAGAGTTAAATACATCACATAAAAATGATACATACTTACTCATGTGTATAGCCATACAATTCATAATAACTAAATCATGGAAGCAGCCTATATGGCCACCAACAGATGAACAGATAAAGAAAATGTGGTATATATACACTGTGGAGTACTACTTACCCACAAAGAATGATGAATTTCAGTCATTTATGGAAAATAAAAGTACCCTGCAACCATAATTCTAAGTGAAATAAATCAGAAAAAAAGGTTAAATATCACATTTTTTGTTATATGAGACCCTAAAATATAAATAATTTAAAGAGCAAAATAAAAGAGAGTTGGTAGGAAAAAAGGGAGGTAGACTTTGTTAAGATGGGTGGGATCTCTGGGGAAGAAGGGCAAGGGAAAGGTAGCAGCAGGTAGGGAGTAAAAATTAAAATAAGATACATATATGTACCAATCCCCCAAGATGAATGTAATCATTATGTATTGGAAACATATATCACTAATAAATATGCTCCGGGAAAGTAACTGTAGTCATTGGTTATAATGACTACAGTTGAAATAAAGCAAAACAGTAATTTTAATTTTTAATGAACAAATTAAGTCATTTATATTTAACATAATTATGTCAGAGTTAAATGATGTTAGCATTTTATGTTTTAAATTTATAGAAAATGCATATTTAAAAATATTGTATATGACATTCATGGTATTAAACATTTGACTCAATGTCAGAAGGTAATCTTTCTTCTTACTACAATTCTTTTGTAAAGGGAAAATAATACAAAAGATGAACTAGTGTACAGTTTGTGAAGGCTAATTTTCTTCTTTAAAAATGTTGACAGTGAAAGTACTTGCATTAAACTGAGGAAAAACTTATCTTCAAAATTGTTACTTCTTAAACTACAAGGTCTGACAGGCAATTTCCTGTTTAGAACTTTCAAAATACATTATTAAATACAATTCCCAATGTATCCATTCTTTGAAATACAAATTTTAAGTATGCTTTTGAAACTGCCTAATGAGAAATTGCCTTGCTTAGCAATAATATTCATCAAAGAACCATATTCCACATAGTTGTGTATTAAATAGCAGCAAGAAATGGGCCAGAGAAATGAACAGATACTTCACAGTGGAAGAAATACAAATGGCCAATAAACATATGAAAAAAATGTTCAACATCTATGGCTATTAGAGAAATGCAAATTAAAACAACTCTAAGATTCCACCTTACCCCAGAAAGAATAGCAATCATTAGGAAGTCAAACAATAACAAATACTGGCAGGGCTGTGGTGAAAAGGGAACCCTCCTACACTGTTGGTGGGAATGCAAACTAGTACAACCATTATGGAAATCAGTATGGAGATTTCCCATATGACCCAGCCATTCCCCTACTAGGTGTCTTCCCTGAAGAGCTAGAGACATCATACTACAGAGATACTTGCACAACGATGTTTATAGCAGCACAATTTGTAATAGCTAAATTCTGGAAGCAACTCATATACCCATCAATAGATAGCTGGATAAACAAAATGTGGTACCTATACATAATGGAATACTATTCAGCTACAAAGAATGACAAACTAGAGTCATTTGTAGGAAAATGGATGGACTTGGAAAATACAATGTTGAGTGAAATAAACCAGTCTTGCAAGCTGGAATACCACATGATATCCCTCATTTAGTGAGGTAAAATACAAACAAAAGGAAAGAGTAAACAACGGATACCAAAAGACGAAGTGTTAGATATAAGCTAATAGACACAGGGTTCAAGGGAACAAGAAGAAGGCAAAGGGGGAGGGGAATGGGAATCCAAAGGAATAATGATATCTTAAAAATAAGAACCTAATAACCCAAACTTAAATTAGTGACACATACACTGGGTACTATAGTAACTTTATATAGTTGTGACTTACTGCTGTATGTAGGTGGTTGTTTACATTGCTCACTGTCATAAGCAAAAGGTTCAATTAATTGTGATCTGTAAGCTTGTGTAACTGCCTGTAAGTTTGTGTAATTTTGGATAAATTTTAATAAAAATGTAAAAATAAATAAATAAATATCAGCATTATGAGGCGCTATTGCTAAAAATTTCCACAAATGGTCTATACCTTTCAGTAGCATTACACATAGGAAAATACTGAAATCACAACCATCTAGAAAATTTTCAAAGAGAGAAAGTCTTAGATGTTCATATAGTGCATCTCAACATGGGCACAGAAAGGGGACAGATGGAAAGGATGACTTATTGAGAAGTTTGTCACATTTTTCATCTACTTTTATCTATTATATGTCTTTTGCAGCAAATTTTAAGTAAGTATTCGACTTTTAATTTTAAGTATAAATGAGCACATAGGTATTAATATAATAATGTGTGGATACTTTGTTTAAAAAAATGATATTGCATCTTGGTAAATCTTTGTATTAAGTTTTAACAATATGCCATGTAAACATTTATAGGACAAGAGTTTATACTACACAAATTTTAAAAGTGCAAGAGTGAAAAATATAAGAAAAATAAAGTCCTCCTAAGCAGGCTTCACATATACGCATGCGTGCAGATATTTTATCTGCTGACATAATAAAAATTTTCACATAAGCTGTCTTGTAAATGTTCAAAGAACACAAAATATTTATGAATGTGTTTATAAAGCAGAAAAATATAAGATGATTTAGAGAAAAAATTCATGAGAAGGCTCGAAAGAGACTGAGTTCATTTTAATTCAGTAAATACATACCACATATAAAAATTCCTAAGCACTAATAATTCAACATGCATATACTACAAAGAAAAAGGAAACAACATACATTTTCCTAGATACAAATGGACAGGTACATTACTCTATTCCTGTCTAGAATTAACACAAGGTCCTAGTTTGAAATGTTATAAAGCACACAGCTCAGTATAACTCTTAAGTGGTCCTGTAGCCTAAATAATAAGCAATTCTGTATATGCACGATAAAGGGCTTCCCTTTTCTAAAAGGCAAAACTCATGGCAGAAGATTAGATTTGCAAAAGAAAGGGCAAAGGACACTTGGCAGATCTGAAACCTTTACTCCAAGAAGCACCATATACTGGAGAAGGAAAGAAAAGGAAGTCTGATTGATGAAGGAAAATAACTTCAAATTAGAAACTGTCTAAGGTCTATATACCAGGGAAATTTCCTAAATTAAAAACAAGCTAAGAAAAGACAACTAAAGCAATTGCACTTATTAGCAGCAATTAAATGGATTAAGTGCAAAAAGGTAACTGAGAGCAGATTAACCTTTTAAATGAAGAGCATTTATATCAACACCTGTAACAAACCAGAATTTATGCCAAGGTTTTGGCATAAAGGAGAAATAACGCGCTGAAATGAGATAATAGGCAGGCATGAATTCTGAGCTTACTGTGGGTGAGCTTCCCTAAGCATTACATAAGAAGTTAATATACAGTCTTTGAGAAAAAAGATAATGCACAATATTATTTTCTAAGTGGAAAATTATAAAAATCATTCCCAGCTAAGTACCTGCTCACACTGACCCCAAAATGAACTTCTAAAATGCAGGTCATCATAAGAACAAAGTAGTGTAATGGATATTATATAAAAGGAAGATAATATACAAAGGAGAGGAGTACAAGAAAGAGGGAAGGGGGAAAAGCAGGAAGGGAAAAAACGGAAAGAAAGGGGCAAGGGAAATCATGGAGAATTGTAAATAAACCTGCTGTAAATAGGGATGGAGGGACCAGAAGGGAGGGGAGGGTAGAGGGGGGAGAACCAAGAGACACCATGTACAGGTACAAAACAAACATGTTAAATGTGATCAATATATGGACAATGTACCAATACATGTTCTTGGTTTAAAAAAAAATGCAGGTCATCTCTAACAAAATAAGTTATTCATTCACTCATTCATTCATGCATTCATTCATTCATTCATTCATGTAAATCCATGTGAATGGCACTTGTTTGTGGATAAGAAGTAAAAATGAACCTGCTTCTCCGCCTCAGGGAGCTTGCAATCAAAAGAGGAAGACAGATAAAGTGCTACCATCTACGAGGCTCCCTGACCAGAAACCAGGCTCACTCCTTTCTTCTCTTTTACTCCCACATTTCATATCAGTCATCCAGTCTGCTGGTTCCACTTCCCAAATGTATGTCGAGTGTATCTATTTATTTTCTTCTGCCTCTGACCTGAATCTACCAACGTGGATTAAAAACTCCTAATTACTCCATCTTTTCTGTCCTTCATAGATTTATTTTGCAAAGTATATTTCTTATTTAACTTACTGATTAGAGCCATACCATGACCCTCACCCTTGATCGTCCACTCACCTTTCTATTCTTGCATGTGCATCTGTCCCAAGGGCAGATTGAAACATCCACTTCATAATCATAGTGAGCACTCTAAATTCTCAGATTGCATAATGACCTCTTGTATGAGTGAGCTTTACGGTCATTCCTAAAACACCTTCCCTAGACAGAAGCCTAGAAAACACTGCTTTTACATCCCATCCTATATCCAAGGCAGGATTAGATTTTCCCCTCTGCCACCCCTACAACAGAGCTCATCCTGGTGCTGCTGTTGCCTATTCACTTTGTCCATCTCTATATAACATTTTTATTGAGAATTAAAGATACTTTGGGCTGGGGATTTAGGTCAGCAGTTAGAGTGCTTACCTTGCAAGCACAAGGCCCTGAGTTCAATCCCCAGCACCCCCCAAAAAAGAGAGAGAGAATTAAAGATACTTTATAATGTTTAATATACCCCTCTCTAGGGCCTAAAATGCATGACTTATAGTAAATGCTTAATCATTTCTACATGGAAGGAGGATCAGATAAATGAGAAAGTAAATGCATGGATGAAATGTTTGCAGTTTAAAAGAATAATGTCTACTGTAATGGTAGGTACAAAGAAATGTGTGGAGAAAAAGGTAGGGCTCCTATAACAAATAAATGGGCATGGTGGCCTTGAGAACAACACAGCTCCTTCTAGCAATGTTTAAAAATTACATAGCCTCTGAAATGGCTATATCACTTCAAGTGTTGAGGCTTTTAATACAAAGCAGTATATGATTATTGCACTATAACATACTTCATGCTACAGAATTTTTGTAATAATGAGGAAAGGAAACCAACTAAATGCTACCGGATGGGATCTATAATAATAATTCTATATACTGATACCACACAGTACTACAGATACTCAACAAACTGATGAACTTTTCTATGTTGAGATAGGAAATGATAAACTATTTTAAGTGAAAAAAACCAAGGAAGAGAATATACAAGGAGTGATCACAAAATACAGTTAATACTGCTGCCACGTGCCAGCCAGTGGTAAGGCAGAGATCTTCAAGTGGCACATCAGACCTTAATAACGTTGTGTGACAAGTTTCAGCTTGTGCAGTACAGTCAGTCGGTTGTGAGTTATGGTTGAGAGAAGGTATGTTTTAAATTGTGCCATAAATCATGGATCACGAACAATGCTTTTCATTGGTATTACACAATCATCCTTTCAGATTCCAGGTTTAAAAAAAAAAATGTGATCATAGGAGAAAAAACTCAGGTCTGTGCTTAGAGCCTAAGACCAAGGTTCAGAGTACCCACTTCTTGTACAAAAAGTGTGTCAGTCAAGGTCTAAAATCCAGGTGATGTTGATTGTGGTTTTTGATCTTAATGGAATCGTGCAAGTTGAGTTTGTACTCAGGAACACCACGTGAGCTTTAAATAGTGTAGGAGCTTATTATTAGAGGATGTAACAATGTGCCCAGAAAACCACCTCAGAAATGGGCAGCTGCTCCATTACCATGACCACACTCCTCGTCACACACTGCACATCACCACTATGGCAGTTTCTGTCAAATAAAAATATTAGTTTATCCTCATCCACCATATTCATAGGACCTGGCCCTGTGTAACTTCTCGCTTTTCCCTGAAGTCAAAATCACCATGGAAGGCAAATACGCTGAATATTTTGAATCGATTCAGGACAGTGAGGCACCCACAACAGTGCAATCGAAAGCAATCATGAAAGAGGTCTTTCAGAACTGGTTCAGAAAGTGGCAAGAGCAACGCAATAAATATGTTCAAAGGACGGGCAAGTATTTTAGGGGGGTAAATAACAATATGTCTTTTACTTTAATAAAGTTTTAAAATGTAAACATTCACTGTATTTTTATCACACCTCCTGTATGGAACATCATCATGTGTGCAAAAGAGTAAACATACCTGTGTGTATTTGTGCAAGCATAATATATTTCGGGAACCATATATTAAATACCTATAAATATTGATTGCTTCTGGGAAATTGAATTGCAAACTGGAATATCAGGGAGACTAATATATATTCATTTATAATTTATTAATTCTTTACCACCTGTGTGTATTAACTCCAGTCATTAATGAGTAGGTAAATAACTAAACAAAGAGAAGTTACAGCAATGTACTCTCAAAAGATGATGTTATCCCTGCGGTTTGAAAGATACAGAAGAGTTCAAACAAATGAGAATCAGAAGAAAAGCAAAACACTTTTGCACAGTTATAATGAAATATATACAGGTGAGGAGGTGCTGGAAGAAAGTGGGGAAGGAGGAAGTTATGGTTGAGGTCACAAGAAAGAAAGAGGCAGGGACTAGATTATGAAGGACCTTTAGTGTCATGATAAGGCATTTATCTTTATCATAAAAGCTGTAGGAACACATTAAAGCAATAGTTCCCAGGCCCGGCCGCACATAATGGTCACCCAAGGAGCTTTACAAAACTGCTCACTCTCAGGTTCCCATGTCCAGAGAATCTGCTTTAACTGATATTGAGTAAGTCTGGTTATTCTCATATAGACAAGGTCACTAACTTCAGTGTTACCAGATTTACATTGTACAACAAGCACTAACTGTGGCAAATGTTTAGAGTGAATAAGCAGAAAACTGAAGTACATGGGAATCTCAACATATTATCATTGTAATACAGAAAAGAATATCTGAAGACTTCAACTAAAGCCAGGTAGTAAGGATGGAAAAGGAAAGGAAGGTGCTGACAGTTTTTGTGGCGATGGAACACGTAAGAGGTAATCATCATCGTTATTATAAACATTGGCTCGAAGTCTACTTCTGCCATTTTGCAGCTGTGTGATCACAGACAAGTTACTTAGCTTCTCTGAGTCTCAGTTCCCTCATTCCTAAAACTAATAGTAAAAGATACACTATAGAATTCGTATTATACCAGGTAAGGAAATAATTGATCACAGGATCAAAGATATAGCAAGCACTCAACAATGAAGAGCCAGTAAGAAATTGTAGCTGCCTCATTAGAGGTACTAGATGAATGAGAGACAGAGGTCAAGCTTGGCTTCTAGAATTCCTATGTAAACTTTTCACTGTAATATGAGATACTTAGAAAAAACTGTCCAAGTCATAAGTGCACAGCTCAATGAGTTTCCATAAAAGTATCAGTCATTTAGGCAGCAGCATATGAAAAACTGGTCAGAACTTTATAGTCTCTTCAAATCATGTCTCCTAGGAATTCCATTTGGCCCACTGAGTACTGAGAAATACCTTTCACCAAAAGAAAGATTATAAGAGGTGTAGTAGAGATGACAGAAGATGTAGTTTTAGATAAATGAAGTCAAGGGTCTGTGCCATATTGTAATGGAATATTCTGGAATGTTTTAAATGGGATATATGGTAAGGCTATAGACACTGAGTTGGTAGATATTAGTATTTAATCCGTAGTCAACATTAGAATAGCCCCTTCTATTATTTATTAAAGGAGTGTAACTCAAATAGCTGGGCATCATGTGTTACTTGTCTTGTTCAAAAAATAAGACAAAGAAGAGAGAAATCTCACTCTCTGCTAGGTTCAAGTTTTCCTATTTAAAGTATTTTAAATAAACATTTAAAGTATCACACGATTTTTATACAGCCTTGCTATAAGAGGACACATTTTATTAGTGACTATATATACAGTAATATTGTGTTTTCCAAATAAGTTGAGAATCCTGCATGCATTTTAAGATAATTTCATAGGCATGAGAAGTAAGCACAAACTATATGAGATTCACCAATTTTGTGAGGTTTTTAATTGCTTACAAGAGACAAATGTTAGGCCAGTCCCCTCGGCAAAGAGTCTGTGATGAAAAGATGCCCAAAGAATAATGTCATGCATTCTCAGTTATGATAAAAGGATGTGGTTAAGAAAAATGCAACCTTTTAACTATTGTTGCTTTGAAAATGTTTACTGTGCACATAAATTGTGGTTGAGTCTTTCATTCTTTGACTGAAAGAATAAATCTCGCCCCTCCAAAACCACCCACTCTAACATAGGCATCACTGGTCACTCATTCATCCCCTCTTCCCTGACAGAACTTAAAATGGTATAAAAGTACATAGTTAATTGTTTGTTAACCAGCTTATTGATTGTCTTCCCCCAAAGAATTAGCTTGTAAAAATTTGGTCCACATTCATTTCATTCATCACCATATTGTTGATAACTACAAGGGTTGAATTATTGCAGCAATTCTCAATCTTGACACTACTGGCATCTTATATGAGATAATTCTTTATTATGATGGATTACCCTGTACACTGTAGCATTTTTAGTAGCATCCCTGGTCATTGCCTGTTAGAGAGTCACCTCTCCCCTCAGGTGTGATAACTATGGATACCTCCAGATTATTTTCAAACGTTGTGTAGAGGGCAAAATCATGCCTCGATGATAGTCACTGAATTACTCATTAAATGAATGAACAAGTGACTGAGTGAATGAATATCCAAGTGCTCAGGAAACAGAAGCAGAAGCAGAAAAAAGACCATTCTGGGCGGTCAGAACAGTAAATAAGTAGAGGCAGAGGAGTTTGAGAGCTTATTGTATTCAAGAGCTAAAGAGAATTAGCTTGCCTAGAGCTACAAAGCAAAGGTGAGTTGAGATTGGAAAGGAAGGCACAGTCTAGGTATATAGGTCAAGTTAAAAGGATTAGAATTTACACTTGGTAGAATGAGGAGAGTTTTAATGAAGAGGTGACATGATTTAATTGACCTTTTTAAAAGGTTGCTCCAAATGCTGCAATTAGGATGGATAGAAGGGGGGCAAAAGCATAAGAGAGAGACCAGCTAGGATGCTATTTCAGTACTCCAGGAAGGAGACGATAGTGGCACAGAAATGGCGAGGTTGAGGGAAGCCACACTAATTTGTAGGTTAGGCCAAATCAACCTGCCAAGCAAAATGGAATCTACACAAATATTATGATCATGAATAATTTCTTAGAATGGATATATCTACATATATATGTATATATGATAAAGGTTTGGTTAGTTTACATACATTTAAATGGAACTAAGGCACAGATTTTCTGGAAAGTTTAAAAAAATCCCCCATTCAGTGCATTTATTAAATGATAACAATATCCTCTAAATTTCACAATGAAAACACTCCGGTGTAAATTCATAAACAAATACACTATGTAGCACTATCAGCCCTCATAATGAAAGTTTCACCTAACTACAATCGCTGCAATAATCACTGCACTGTGCTATACATTTCACTTTTTGAAACATCTCAAATTTTAAATTCATATTTGCAAAACCACTTTGAAATGCTTTGTTTTAGAATTTAATTTGAAAAACATA
Organism: Hystrix cristata; assembly: GCA_004026905.1. Classification (NCBI taxonomy): domain Eukaryota; kingdom Metazoa; phylum Chordata; class Mammalia; order Rodentia; family Hystricidae; genus Hystrix; species Hystrix cristata. The sequence continues at coordinate 23,367 of PVJO010024680.1, forward strand.
TTGGTATCCATGTAACTGCTTGACCAATGTAAGGCTTCAGATCAAATTTGTTGTCTGATTTTATTTTTTTTTTAATTTTTTATTATTTTTTACCAAGAACATGTATTGGTACATTGTATACATAATGATCATAATCAACATGGTTATTTTGTACCTGTACATGATACATCTTGGTTTTCCCCCCTCTTCCCCCCTTCCCCTCCCCTCCCTTCCATTCACCCACCCCTCCCTATTTGCAACAAGTGTAATCACACTTTACCATTTTTTCCCCTTTCATCTTTTCTTTTAACCTTCTTCTTTATCCACCTTTTCCCTATCTAGTTCTCTCTTTTAAATACTATGTCTCCTTTTTCTTCTTTAAACAAAATATCTATTCTACCCCTTTGTCCTTATTTACACTTATGGTTTCTCATATCAGAGAAACAATTCGATGTGTACTAATAAGTGTCTGATTTATTTCACTTAATAGTATGTTCTCCAGGAACATCCATTTACATACAAATGACTCCAGTTTATCCTTTTTTATGGCGGTGTAGTACTCCATTGTGTAGAAAAACCACATCTTTTTTAGCCATTCATCAGTTGTTGGGCATTTAGGTTGTTTCCAAGACTTAGCTATTACAAA
>PVJO010024681.1:0-24307 GCA_004026905.1 Hystrix cristata
TTTTTTTTTTTTTTTTTTTTTTTTTTTTTTTTTTTTTTGAGACAGGGTTTTCGCTCTGTAATTCAGGCTGACTTTAAACTCACTGTGTGGCCCAGGCTGACCTTGAACTCATAGCAATTCTCCTGCCTCAGTTTCCCATATGCTGGGATTAAAAGCACACACCACCATGCCTAGTTTCTTGCTTTAATCTTGAATAACTTTTAATTGGGGGCAACTCTATGATTCATATTTGATGTGAGTAAATTATCATATATTATCTAAATATTTATAAATTTTCTAAATTTCATTACTGATTTGTATTATATTTTTCCTATTCACTCTTTGTCCCAAATTTTCTCTTTTCTTTTCTTTGAGTTAATTGAATATTTTATTACATTTTATTTGTCAGCTTTGCTACTTATTTTTACCTCTATTAATAAATATTCTCACAGTCTACCATCAAGTGATAAATTCATTTGGTCTGTTGTATTAGAATCTGACCATCCTGCCTTTCTCTTCTCTTCCCAAGCTTATGCTATTATTTTTTATTTGCTTATTTATGTTTTGTAAACTCCACAGCGCATTTATTATATTAACGGTCAATTATTTTCCAAAATATTTAAGTTGTAAGAAGAATATTCATTATTTTTAATTAGGATACACTTCTTGATCTTTATTTCTTTGTGTAGTTCTTTATTTCCATCTGCTGCAATTTAATTTTCTTTGCCAAATGATGTTTTTTAACATTACTTAGGGTCCAGTTTGTACCGACGATGAATTCCTTTGACTAATTATGTCTGAAGAGTCTTTATCTGCATTTAAAAAATTGTCTTTGTGAGTAGACTTCTAAATTTACAGCTTATTTTTGTTTCATTTTTAAAACATGATTCTCACTTGCACTGTTTCAAATGGGAAATATTCTCTAGTCCTGTTCTTGGTCCTTTGTGTATAATGCGCTCCACGAAACCTGCTTATTTTGAAGGTTTATCCCCCATCACGATTGTGCATTTTTGTTTTGATTTGCTTTGGTATACTTGTCTTCACATATTTTTTTTTTTTTTTTTTAGTTTTGTGGAGATTTTTGAGCTTGAGTTCATAGTTTTCATCAAATTTGGAACTTTTTCCTCCAAGAATTCTTTAAATTTCTTTGGCGCCCTTTTCCACCTCACAGATTTTAATAACCCATGTAGTTGGCCCTTTTAGGTTGTCTTTTGGATCAGTGAAAAACTTTTCATTTTGTTTAAATTTGGTTTTCTGTGTCTTACTTTGGATTGTTCACTTTTATTCCCTGCCACGCTGCAGATCTGCAGTCATATCACGGAGAGTAAAGTTCACCTCTGATACTGTGAGATTTTTTTCCTCTGAATGTTTGACTGGGTTCTTCCATCCTTCATATTTCTTCTCTGTTGAATACTCCTGATATATCTGTAACAAAAGTTTTAATGTTCTTCTCTACTAAATCAGACGCTTGTGTCAGTTTTGGTGGAACAACTTTTCTCTTTTCTGTGTCGAGTGCTCTTGCATATTTGCTAATGTTTGATTTGATGATAAGCACTGTAAATATTTTCTTTCTGGTTTTGTGTAATGTTGTTTCCATATACATATTATCACACTTTTCTTTTCCTGGAACAAATTTAAAGTAGGCGGAAATATTTGCACCTTCTTGGGCCTGCTTTGTACGTTGGTAGGGCTGAAGTTATCCTTCAGGGAAGGGCGGATTAATCCTCCCTATGGAGACAAGAACTTTTCGGGAGAGTCCCGCAGGGCTGTGTTGGGACCCTGAGGAGGATCCGGAGCAGATTGATGTTAGTATTTTTAATAAAACATTCTATGATATGGGAGAAGAATTTTAAGCTATTGTGAAGTGGAGTTTTTTTTGTTCACCTACTGTGGGAGATTACAAGTCTGCAACCCAAATAACCACACATGGAAATATTTATTATGCTGTTAATAATTTGAAATTCAGACCCGAGAGAACAATGACTTTTTGTCAGCAGTTTAAGCATGGATTACTAAAATGTCCAAACTGCTATGCTGATTATTAATTCACAGAAAAATTTCTGTATGGAAAGAGCCTGGATAATGGCAATGTTAAGAGCAGCTTGTTCACTCCCAACAGCCACATACGGGCCAAGTTCAATGGCAAACTACTTGCCAAGAGAACTGGGTTCAAGTGTGTGAGACCGAAGGTTCTCGCCTTCCACTGAGAGCAAAAACAGTTGTGAGTATGCACATGCGTGTGTGTGTATGTGTGTGTCTGTCCTATTGTAGGTACGTAGGACAATAGTAATGATACAGTTTGAATACTTAAGACATCCATGTCTGTGACGTCAGGTAAAGGGATTTCTTTCCTCTTTTCTTCTTTTATTTTTTCCCTTTCTATGTTCTTGTTCTATAGAAAGGTGAAAACTGGAAATTCGTAGCCAAAATTCCCTCTCTCCTGAACATAACCAGCAAGAAATATTTCTTCTAAAGTTTACTTTTTCTGTAATTCAAAAGATTATCAATATTTTTTAGATAGATTTATGAATTGAATTGTTAGTATATTTAATATGTGAATCATTTTATGTTTCATAATGTGTATTCATTGTTGTCTTCAAATCCACTTTTTAAAAATTAGCTGTTTAATTGAAGAGGTAATAATTCTTTTCTCGAGTTCATAAAAAATCCCCATTTTAACTTGCAATTACTGGCAAAAGCAAGTTATTTTGTACTAGACACTTCCTCAGTCATATCCTAGTTTAAATTAGATTATCCTTCAGGACGCCACTGAACATTTTAAGGGGTGAATCATACACAAAGATTTTGCCTGCTCTGGGACATGTGGTTGCAGCAGCGGTTTGGGGGAGCCGGGCAGCTCAGAGTGCTGCCACCACAGTGGCTGGAGCAGCCCTGGGTCAGGGCAGAGCGCCTCACCCAGGGTCACGTGGCTTCGGAGCTGCACCTGCTGCAGCCTGCTCAGCCGTGTCAGGTGCAGATCTGCTGGTGGGACTCCAGAGAGGGCGGTATTGCAGTGTGACCGGGAGCAACAGCAGGAGAGACAATGTTTTACTTTATTTATTTATTTATTTTTTCATTCTGCGTTATTTTGGGATCCATACATAATAGATAACAGGATCATTTTTGTCTCCTGGATAATACGTGACTGATGTCCCTAATGATGTTACTTCAGATATAGCAGATTCACTGTTCCTCGGGGCTGGAAATTTCATACAAACTTCCCACTTTGATCACTATATTGGAAATCTCAGTACAGAACTTAAACACACACACACACACAGACCCCAACACGTTTTGTCGACTACATGAGTGTAAAAGAGCAATTTTTATTTCTTAGGTTTTAAGGAAAATGAGCTTCAAAATAGTGCACCGTTGATCATTTCAGTCACAATTCTGCCTCCGTTAATTAAAACCTTGCAAGACAATGAAGATTGTCTCTCACAGATTCATCATAAGTAAAGGTTGTTTTAGGAAGTCTTAGCATTCAAAATTATTAGAATTTAACCCAGAAACTACAGAGTAGTTTATATCATCTTTGGAAATCTTCATGGAGAATCTGCAGTGAACTTTGAGAAGGATTTGCATGAAAACACAATCCTTTTAGTCTAAACTGTACTGTAGAGCATGAACCACACAATCTCCAGCGGAAATGGGCCAGGCAGGGGAGCTCCGTGGGCCATCTGTGACATGGCTGTTCTCTAGGAAACTGACAAACACTCCCACAGAATAAGCGCTCTGCAGGATGCCACCCGACGCCACATGATCCTGTTGGCTCACGGGCTATAGGATTCAACACTCATGAGATCAACAGAATTATTGCAGGAGAGATAAGTGGGTTTTCTAAAAACACCTCGAAATTTATAGTCCAAAACTTGGAGTAAGTTGCTTGTGTGACTACTGCATGTGTGGATTGTAGTGTGTATCATGGAGACATTATGTGGCACATTGTCCCTATTCCTAGCTTTCTTTTACTGTATCTTTTTACTTTTTGCCTCAGTTTGTAGATTATACAGTATTATAGATAACAGAAATAAAAGTGCATATATTAAATAATAACCAAAAGTTTTGCAAATCTTTGGGAATACTTGTTCATAATTTTTAGTTACTTTCAATTGCTACTTTTTTGGTTAATTTTATCGGTATATTTTATGTATGTATAATAATCACATTCATCATAGAGAATTTGTACCTGTGCATAATATATCTTGATTTTTCTTTTCCTTCCAACCCCCTACCCTCCCTTCTACACCTCTTCACATCCTTATTTACAAAAGCTTATTATGTTGATAAATTATGTCTAAGAGTTAAATATGTAGTGAAGTCAATAAGAGCTTTTGGAATTTGGAGGTGACCATGGTCTCAGTGGCCAAGAAGTGAGCAGGGCTGGAAGAAAATGAAGAAAGAGTCACACTGATAGAGGTAGAATTTGATTCAGTTTTTAAAAATCCAGCGCTGAAGGGCTGGCAGTATAGCTCAGTGGTAGAGAGTTTGCCTAGCATGTGTGAGGCCCTGGGTGCATCCCAATTAAAAAATAATCAGTATTAACACTGATGAGGAAAAGTTAAAAAGACATTAAAGCCAGAGATTTGATGGGCAAAAGAAGAAGAAGAAAATATGAATGCACCAAGACCCAAAAAAACAACAAAAAACATTTGACAGTGATTAAAATGTTGAAAGTTGCTTTTCACTCAGTGATATGCAGTTTTCGCTGGCAGAGTAAAGAATTACAATTTTATTCCAAGTTTGGCAGCACAGATAACATTTTGAGGAATGAAGCACATAGCTAGTGTATTCCCTTTTTAATACACATGAATAAAATATTTCTTTGAACTGTCGGTCAGTCCCACCGATGGTCATTACGGCCATGATTGTGAGATCCTATCTGTGTGGACCTCTGAACTTTGGGAAGATGATGTTGGTGAGTCTCCTTAAACATGTGTCACTCCAGAGTGTCTCTCTGAGTCCTGTCTCTCCTTTGCCCACCTGCCCGTATTGAAATGGGGCCTCTAAATCTGGAGCAAGGGAGTTTCCTAATTCTGCCCGCCCCCTTCCTTCAGTCTCCCCTTCTGAACTCTCCATCCCAAGCCTGGACACGGCCGTGACCTTTCAAACATTTGCTCTGTGCTCAGTTTTCCGCCCTTTCATCCAGTCTGTGTGAGGAGGAACTTTCAGCTACAGTCGGCACCCTTGTCCTAGGAGTCGGGTGGCTCATCACTTGGTTCTGGATGAAGATCTAAATGATTCCCAGCACAACCGGGAGTGAGGCACACCTGTAATCCCAGCACTTGGGAGGCTGAGGCAGGAGGATTGCTGTGAGTCAGAGGTCAGCCTGGGCTACAGCGAGTTTGAAGTCATGCTGAATTACATAGTGAGATCTTGTTTCTAATGAAACAAAATGAAATGACTGGCAACAGACTTCAATCCCTGTGCAGTCTAGCTATGAGTGGACCTCCAGCCTAATTTCACACATCTGTACACATCTTTTCCTTTCTCATGGGCTTCCTACATGCGCCGGTCATGTACCTCTCTGCAATAATCATCGTGTGCCCTTGTCCATTCCGGTGCCACCATTCTCACCCTTCGGTCATTCTTTTGTACCTTAGTTCGTAGCATGGTCATTCTTTTGTGGCTTAGTTCATAGCGTTTCCTTAACAAAGTCTCCAGGAAACACCACACCCCCACCCAACACAGACCGGGATCTCTTGCGCTCTCACAGAAACTATATTGAAGCATGTTTACCTCCTCGCTGTTAGAACCTCAGCACTCTGTGCTCAGCGCCTTCTTCATTTGTTTGCAACTTATTTTTTCCCACAAAATAGACCAATTAGTACAATAAGGATCATAGCATGGAGGCTCAGTGCAGATGGTTAAAAGAAAACACAAGAGATGCGATGAATGGAAAGCAGAGAGTAGGATGAAATGACTGAGGAAATACGGACTCTTTGGGGGACAATAGAAGTCACATTCATTTTGATTTCTGGCCTAAAATATTCCAGAATATGATTTACTGCACTTGAGGCAAATTATAGTCAGGCATGAAGGAGGGCTCGGTCCTTATTAATAATATTCAACGACATTAAGACCAAATCTGAGAAAACCCATGGAGTATCCAAACCATGAATTTTATATGCTTACAATCTATAGAGATTTACACCAGGCTATTAAATTTTTCTAACTATAAATCAGATTTTGATTCGCAGAACTGCTAACTGGACTTGAGTCAGTACCACAGCCCGAGTCCTTTCTTCGGTAAGAGGTAATTAATTTTAATGCAATCCCCAGCACTCACTCATCATTTGTAAGAGATATAGACAGTCTTATAAATTAAATTAGAGTAATCACATACAGAGTGAGTATTATGTATATATGACTTTTAGAATAGATTTTCATGTAAACACTGTAACTGTAGATTATTTGTCCTTTTCTGTTTCACTGGTAGGTAGAAGAGTGGCGGACGTAATATTTGCTGTGTATTGAATGACATTATTTAAATAAATTCCCATGTGCGTGTGGATATGTGCTCAGTTGATATATATCGAATACCTGCCACGTGCAAAGACACATGGCTGGCGTTGGTGATGACAGACGTAGCCACACTCTTCCCACCCCCAGGACCCACGTTCAGAGAGAGAACATGAGGTCCAGTATGTGACCAGGGCTGGGGAAGACACATCAACATACCCTGCGTGCTGACACAGAACCGGGTAAGGGGAAGAGACGTGCCCAGGAAGGGAGACACTGGAAAGGAAGGGAGACCCGGGAGCTGAGCGTCTGTGAACACAGAGGACGCAGGCCATCAAGGTTTTTGAAAAATCCTCCCACAGTGGCCCAGAGGTTGACTGTCATTGTAGGTGACAATGGAGAACAAATCACAATGAGGGCGCTGATGACATAATTAATGAAGGAAGAAGGTTGCCACGGGGGACAGAAGTGAACGGGCCAGACTTCAGATAGATTTAGCAGCTCGCAGTTGGCGGAAGTGGAGGAAGTTAGGAGAGATGGCTCTCACTGAATGTGTGGACAGCAATTCTGGTGACCAAAATTAAGAACATAGAATGGGATAAATTTGTAAAAGAGATGCGTGGAAGTTCTATTTTGGAAATCTTACTTTTAAGGCTAAAGATTAAGGAAGAAATCGCGGCTTCAGCATTGATTTCACAGACACTGATGAAAATAAATTCAGATGCAGAATATTGGGAATATAAAATGCAGGCTATGCATGAAAATTTGGGGAAGGAAAGGTCAAGCCAAGATGAACACGATAAGTGCAGCGTGCCAGGAACCAAGGAAAAGGTTAGTAAGCAGAAGTCTTCCATGTAGGGGTAAATTAAAGTCAACTGTAGTAAAAATAAAAAATAATATTTCTATTCTTTGCTGGAGTGAGAAAAGGAGAGGTCATAAGTATGTGATTTCAGATGAAATCATGTTCTGGTATAGGAATAATGTCTTTGGGTAACAGAAAGCCATTTTAAAATTGTAAGACACCACTGTTCTTGATTTCTGATTCTCTAGAATGATAATTACTGTACGTTCTAGTACTTTGGGGATAGGGACTGTAAGGACTGAGCAATTGAAAATTAAGCAGCCTTGTAGAAAGCAATTATTTTCACAGCCTCCTTTTCATCTCAAAGAAATTCTTCAGTGCATGGTGTGCAGCAGACCGATACATAGAAGAAATGCTTCTTTCCACACGACCTTTTCTTTCTTTGGTTGCTGTCTTTGAGGATCGAAGTAGCGAGCATCCAGGTGTGCTCTGGCATCTTCTAATGATATCCTCTCAGAGGCCCTCAGCTACCTGGGCCTGCTCTCCAAGCTGCCCTCTCATCCAGGGTTGAATAAATGAATGATAATCTAATAGCCTTCACCTTCTGAAGACTCATTCATTAGTCACTAAGTAAGTGATAAATACTAGGTGTCACGGTGCATGGGAAAAACAATAACGAAGAAGCTGTCCAGGAGCTCTGAGGCTTCATGGCTTGGTAAAAGTGAAAATGTGTAAGTGGAAAAAAAAAGAATAATAATCAGCGGATTAAACTTCCAACACAAAGATAAAAGATAAACAAGTTTGAAGGAAGAGGTGTTGCGATTATTACTGTTAGAAAGAAAGAAGGGCTTGATGAAAGAGGCAGGTTTTGCGTTGTGCGGTATGATAGCGCATAAGCAGATGTTTGCCTGGTACGGGGTGTTGGTTCCGGGCTTCCAGGAAGACAGTCAGCAAGATATCGCAGAAGTGCGTCCCTCTGACGCTGGCCAGCTCACACGCCCGACACCTGCAGCACCTGAGTCATCAAAGAGTTTAGATAACAGGGCGAGTACACTTTCTTCACTTCCAGAAATTGTGTATTCATTCTTGTCTCTCGAAGACTATGGGAAACACCATGAACTCACAAGTGTACAAATGTTGTTATGCTTCTGTCCAGTTTTCCAAAATGCTCTCCAGTCCAATCATGATGTGTCCTCCTTAGGAAAGGCTTTTGTTTCCTAAGGAAAACACGTGATGCCACATACATTAAGTACATAATTACAATGGCAGTAATTTGGTAAAAAGAAGTTATATCTTTTCAAATATCACGTTCATTTTATCTGCATATTTGTCTTTTGACAGTCAGTTCTCACTGACTTTGTAATTATATCCATAAACTAGGGGCTCTTTTGTGACCTTTTTTAACCCCTTAAATGATAAATCTGTATGTTTTTAATAGGGCAGTTTCAGGGCAAATGCAGAAAGACGTAGGAGTTAACACCCCGCAACATTAAAACACAGTTTCGGGGTTGAATTTGGAGTTTTCCTGGGCTCAGGGGAACTGGATATGATAAGTGAACAATGATATAGTTTTCTGTCTCGATCTGTAAGTCAGCAATTTTTCCATACTTGATTTTGGTAATTGCCATCACGAAAATGAATTAGAGATGTTTTTAAAACCTGGTTTAAGAAGAATGCAGAAAAGAGAACTAGCTTGAACTCCGCTTCAGGTGCCAGCATCATTATACAGTGAGGTAAACACTAGTAATTGTGTTCAGTTCGATAACGCTCTTAATTATGGCTGAGCTCCCTTCACAGTCCATGGATTTTACGGAAGCAGCGGCAGTAGCAGAAAGCCGAGTGAAGTCGGTGGCCTGGATTCCGCCTAATTACCCTGCAGATGCAGGCTTCCCACTGTGGCCCTCAGCAAAACTCGTGGCTTGCCATCCTGGTCACAGCCATTGTGGCTTTAGATAAGAGACTAATAACATGATATCTGTAGTCTCTCTGCATTTCGTGCACTTGTCTTTGTCTCTGTACCAGAAACAGGTACTGGATTAATTTGTAGTGAGTGAAAAAAATAAAATAAATGTATAATGCAAAATGTGATTTGTTGACGTGGCGTGATTAGACTGTATATGATACTTAGCCAGTAAAGGGCTGTGCCTTCCCCCTGCAGCTCATTAACTTTCTGCAACATTCACTGGCTGGGAAATGCAGAAGCACATTGACGCACCTCCTGTGCTGTTCCCTGCTTTTGGCTGACATTTACTTCCCTGGGGCATTGCCTCCATATTTGCTAAATTCACGGTGAGAAAGTAAGTCGATGATGGAAGTAACTGGAATACATTTTAGGCTTTTGGGGGGCGTGGTTATTCTCTAGCATTTTGTCCCCTGTGGCGAAAGACAGCAGATTTTGTGGGCTCTGTTCCGTCTTCCGTGTTTCGGAATGGGACATGACGAAGAATGTATAAAACAGATGAAAAGTTAAAATCCACACTATCTCTTATTTCCTTTTGGAGCCCCAGGTTTGGGTCTTATGCATCTCTGGCTAAGAAAAATGGGCTAATTTCTAGAACTAATGAAGTCAGTAATGGAAAATGGGTCTGTATCAAGCAGATGGGAAAGAATTAACAGTCTGCATTTTCTGTAGCATTGAGAGGTGCAACTGTCTAATTTTTGTTGCTGATAGGACTTCTTCTGGGCTGTTTTTGGTGTTTGACACAAACAGACAGACAAGTTGTCAGGGTTTCTGTCCAAAACATGAGGCACTTACTCAGGAAATCACCATCAAAACCTACTGCGGCACAAAGAACAGCACTCAGAGACTCAGGTGGAAATGCCACCACCATCCCTGGACCCAGCTCCCGTAAGCTGGGAAGCCGTGTAGCAGGCTGCGCCGCGCTGAGGTCAGCCTCTTTGGCATCAAGCTGCAGGCCATGGAGACTCGAGCAGATCCCATCTTAGATGAGTGAGCGCAAACCCCACTTTGTATTTAAGATACTCGCACATCAAAATCCAGAGTCTTGTCTACACACATGGAAGAGGCAACACAATCTTTACTACAGATTGATAGATGCGGTCATACTATCCTAGTGGCTGTTGAAAGTTAAGAGGTTTTCTGCTGGCATCAGAAATTAACATTTTGGGGATTCGTTAGCAAATAACAACAATGGCAATTGCAACAGAAAATATTGCTTTTTATATTCTAATTTGAGGAACTCAAGAAAATGCATCATTTTGATGGTGTTTGCTTTTGCACAGAATGGGCTTTATTTAAAAATAAATGTCATTTTTATTTTACTGTTTTAGTGAATTATATGCGCTCTTCTTTTTCTCGGTGGAATGTAGGAAGGCTTTTCAGGGCTCCAGTGTAATAAACACACACTCCGCATGTGGTGCATGGGGCAATCTGTTGAGCAGTCTGTGAGTCAGAAAAACTGTGAGATGGAGAAAATACACACCAGAAATAAAAACTGCCTTAGCCGAATCTTTTCTAGCTCCGTGCGATTGCTATCATAACACAGATGACTTTGCTGAGGGCTAAGTAAATCGGCTTCTACCAAGAAAAATCACTCATTTGGCTTTGGTCCAACCAAATCATTTTGTGTCTCTCTTTACTACTTTATATTTCCCCATTAGCAGAGTGACAGGAAGTAAGTAATAGAGGCGTTGCCTTCCTGGATTGTTCTAGAAAAACTGTTTTGATGCCAGGTCTATGTTAGCTTCGCATTCCTGGAGCCTTGTGTGGAAGACTGGATGGGACAGATGAAAATGTTTTGAAGTGAGGATTGTCCCTCACAAGAGGTCTCCATGGACATCTGGGGCGAAGGTGTGTCAGGCAGGCTGGGCAGGCAGAATCGCAAGATAAAACATCCAGCCCACTGGGGCTGACCTGGGAGCAGGGACAGAGGAGGAATTTCCCGCTGGTCCTGGGAAGGGGACGACAAGTTTCAAGAGCGATCCTTTAATCATGGCCCACAGAAGCCAAATCTCTGCTCTATAAAACTTCAGGACATCATAAAGAACAAAGTCTTCACCATGAATCAGAGGCTGTCTGGTAAATACATGGGCTTTCCCTGGGCAAGGATGAGATAAAGAGTGAAACGTGGAGTGTGCGTCACTAGAAAGGTTGTAAGGAGAGAAACAGAGACAGAAAGAGAGGAGGGGAAAGAGCTCAGATCAGTGACCAAACCTGCACGCTAACACAGAGCTGAGGAAAACCAAGGAAACACCCTCAGAGACGTAAGGCATCGGTGCACATGCAGGAGAATTCGGTAGAACCTGGTGTAGGAACTCACACAGGGTGAAGACAAAAGTGGGCAACAAAACACATCTGGAAGTAGAGGCCAAAATACATGTCAGACAAACAAGTTATAGGAAGATGCTGTCTGCTGCTCTAAAAACAAGAGGTGAGAGATGATGTACGAAACGGAGCAGTGTTTTCCTCCAAGGTAATCAAACCCTGCCCGAGCCAGCTCTCTAGGGAAACTACATGTGTCTGAATTTAGATCAGGGCACGGAAAGTCAGGGGCTCGTAGCTCAGGCCATCCGTGATGTGCACACCTGACTTGCCCGTGGTGTAAGGACGAACAGGAATTTTCAATACATTCTCTTTAGAAGCACTTCAGAAAATCAAGACAGATAATAATTTTAAATTATATGCTGGTGCTCCTAAGAACAAAATGGCTTTCAAATCTTTTAGTTTGTTTTAAAATTAGCTGGGCATGGAGAGTCATGCCTGCAATTTCAACACTGTGGGAAGCTGAGGCAGGAGGATCACTGCAAGTTCTAGCACAGCCTCCTGGGCAGTTTAATGATTTACTGAATTCCTGTCTCAGAATAAAAAAGAGGTGTGCATACAGTTCAGTGTGAAGGCCCTGGCTTCCATCCCCAGTAGCACGAAACTAATAAATAAAAGGACTTCCGGAGATTGTTTCTGGTTCTTCCACATAATTATATCTTAAAATATAATAACTCACCGTGGTGTGCAATAGGCCATCTAAGAAGAGGAATCCTATATTTGCTGCATGGTTAAAGAGCATGCCCCTGAGCTCAGGGACACACGGAGCTTTCTGAGGCACAGAATGTGGGTCTGTAATGAAATAATAGCTTTCTGTACCATCCTTGAAAGATACTGACTCAGAAGTGTCCTGATCTGCCTCTCTAACTGTTTGGCTTGTACAAGTTAATTAAGCTTCCTGTGACTTGGTCACTTTGTTGTGAGAGATGTGTCCAAAGCCTCGCTGGCTCGTGGAGCACCCTGTCTGTCCGTGGTCGCTGCTATAGACAGCCACGTACCCCGACTCCTCCCTCAGCTCTCCGTGACTTTTCACTGAGCAGGCAATGACGGGTTTCCCAGACATGGGGATTTGAGCTAGGCTTTCATTTTAAGAATGCCTTGTTTTTATCCCCATTTTGTGGATTGGCAGCAAGGAGGCCAGTGGTGGAAAAAGATGGAGATTTCATCCCAGGGAGAGGGACTCAGAGTGATGTGTCTTAAGCACTTGCTCTACTGTGATCTGCTGGCTTCTAGGAAAGTCTATCCAGGAAGGGTCGCTTTACCTGGTGAAATCAGTCTCACAGAGTCCAAAGCCTCATGTGGGCAAGGTGGCCCAGGCCTGTCATCCCAGCACACTGAGAGGCTGAGGCAGGTAGATTGAAAGTTTGAGGCCAGCCTGGGCAATTAGTGACTTAGTGAGACCTCGTTTCAAAAAAGAAAAGAAAAGAAAGGGCTGGGGATGTATTTCGTTGCGAAGGCCCTGAGTTCAGTCCCGGAGCGCTACAAACAGCAAACAAACAAACTGGCTGGAGGCTCCGGTCTTCCCAGCACACATGGTTGCCTGACGTCATCTCCACGCACAGGACTGCACCCTGTAGGGAGGGCCGTGGCACTCAGTGAGTACCAGCCAGAGCAGCTGCTGGGGGCCAGCGGCCTGCTGGTGTCTTTGCAGCCTGCTGGTGTCTTCGCGGCCCGCTGGTGTCTTTGTGGCCCGCGTCCACTTCCTCCTCACCTGGCAGGCGGGTGTGCAGGCTCCCTGAACAGTGGTGGGGGGTCTCAGCTTTCCTGCTGGGAGTCGAGCGGTGCACAGGACAGAACTCACTCTCGGCTGCCAGGTCCACGGAAGGAGGGGAACACGGTGGACTTCAAAACAGGAGGACAGCTACAGGTCTGTCCCCACCTTCGGCTCTCACAGGGATTCTGACACTCAACCTGACTAGAGAAGGGGCAGTTAGGGGTTTTCTTTTTGTTCGTTTGTTTTGGTTTTTGTTTGTTTGTTTTTATATCATTTGTTATATACTGGCTATTTTATGTAGATAATGACTATTATAAATAATGAAAGAATTCTGTAAGAGAAAATAGAATTGATTCAGCTCAGGAACACTGGAAGGTCTGTGAGTTGTTACTAGCAGATTCTCTTGGCTGGCTGGGCCACAGCTGGGGGCCCAGCACCTGCCCTGGGACCTTTCTCAGCACCGCACGGCACACCCTGGTCTCCAGTGGGTGGACTCAGTTTACAGGGACTTCATGAACAAATGTACAACCAAAGACAGTCAGTGGTGGGGAGAGCAACAGTGTCCCTCACGCTGGTTCCGACTTAGCCTGCAACCTGGGACAAAGCGTGTTACTTCTTCCTGCCCAAGTGCATTTTTCCGTGGCCCCTTTCTTCTGCTTCTTATGAAATATTAAGATTTGAGCTAGCCTGGTGTGATCTGTCTGATCATTACCTCAACCATAACTCAAGGAATTAGCAAGTACTTTTTGCCAAACCATGTCCAGATATACTCCTAATCGCCAAAGGGCATATATAATTGTTAACTGCCATTTTTCTCTTGTAAGTTAAATTCACAAAAATGGTTTCTGGTTTATGCACCAGGCCCATAAATGTGTGTCAGCAGGACTGACAGAGTGGATGTACAGGAATCTGTAGAGTGACAGGAGAAAAGTAAATTAGATGCCCCCAAGAAATTACTTGGGCTAACGTGTTTGTTTGGACCGGAAAGGATGTGTTCAAAGAGCTGTGTTTGTGACATTCGCTTGGAGAATTTAACTGTGGTGTGGATTAAATCTTACACATAGGAGAGGGTTTTGAAAGAGATGGGGAACATGCAAAATGCGTTTCACTTGGTTTTTGTGAGCTATTGAAAGAGCAAACGGTGGTTTAAGTAGTGGCGATGAGGACAAGAGGAGAGATACTCTTGCGACCCGGGACATGTTTTCTGGGGAGGGTGTTCGTGCATTTTGCTCAGGGAGACACACCTGAATGTGTATACATGTTCATCTTTAGTGGGCACGACGAGAAGTATTACACAGCTATCGAGTCAACTTTGGCTCTCACTAGAAGTAAATAAAATACATCCCCACCCTGGCACTGAGACTTGGAATGTAACTCTACATTTTCAGCTTCCTAGATGGATACAGTGGTACCAACAACTAATTTAAATTAGTATTCCAAGAGTAATTACTGTTGTTGGACATGTTTTCCTGTATTTAACAACTATGTGGATATCATATTCTTTTTTTTCCTCTTGGACCACCCACTTGTCTCTTATTTACATAAAAAAAATTGTAGCTGTAGATTCTGAGTATGAGTTAATTGACAATTAATATGCATTACATTTGTCTTCCTCCTCTTTGTTTCATATTTTACAAATTTAGTTCTAGGATTCTTCTGAAATTGATGTTATGGATGTATGGTGTGAGGTTCGGGGCCAATAGTTCCTTCTAATTTTCTGTGGCTGTTTGGTTGCTCCACTACATTTCTGAAAAGATGATTCTCACTGCGATGCCCTGATACCCCATGGTTTGTAATCGTTGCTTGTTAAATTAAATGAAGCTTCATATGTATGCTCATCTCTAAAATTTGTATTTTATTTCTGTTTCTTACCAATCTCTCACTTTTTAAATTACCTCAGTTTTCACATCCATATCATAAAGAGTTACATAAATCCTTCCAATATCTTTTTCAAGATTTACTGATCTTTCTTAAGTGATTTTTGTTTTCATATCAAAGTTAGTATTAGTTTTGTAGTCTTCACAAAGTTGGATATCTTGTCTTCAAATTTGCAATTTTGTCAAATAAAAATTTAATTTTGAATTTATTAAAAATCTATAAAGCTTGCTTCTAAAGTGTTTTCTCTTTCATGACATTGGCAAGCTTTATAAGTATTAGATAAAATATTTAACAACTGAGGGTTTCCATATTTGCTTAATTTGTAAATCTAACTTTGTGTGTTATCTCTAAGACATTTTGGGCTTTCATCAAAAGCAAGGTAATGATTTAGTTTCTATTTTTGTTTAGTTTTCTAAATAAGTAAGTCTTTATATTATGTACATTACATATTTTTTAAGGATCCTGGTAGAGAAAAGAATCAGAGGTAATAGTCTGAAAGAGACTATATATAACTAGTTTAAATGCATTACAAAATTAAGAAATAAGAATATTTGTCTTGCTGAAGTTCATAGGGACAAAAAAGTGTTATACAACTATTATTCAGGAATTGTTTCAGTATGATACATGATTTGATACTACCCAACTATAGTTTCAAGGCTGGATGTAGTGGTGCATGCCAGTAATCTCAGCACTCAGGTTGCTGAGGCAGGAGGATGGCTGCAAGTTCAAAGCCAGCCTGAGCTACATAGTGAGTTCAAGGCCATCCTGGAATAGTAAGAGATGTCTCAAAAAATTAAACATAAAAAAATAAAATTGTAGTTTCAGGAAAAAATAAAATTGTAGTTTTCCTTCATTGCAACTGCTAACATGTTTGTCCTGACATGGGTTGAAAAAAGAAATAATAAAAAGGAAAATTAAAAATAGGTTTATTAAAATAAATTTTAATGAAAGTGATGCTAGTGTGTAAACATTTTGAAATGAGTTACTTATGTGATATAGTTTTAGATGAATGAAGAATTTAAAAAATAATTTCAGAGTTCTCGTGCCTGATTTTGAGTGATTTTTTTTGGAACAACTATTTACAGTACTGATATTTTACTAAATATTTATAGTTGAGATTATCTTTTTTTTTTTTTTTCCAAATTCTAAAGCTGTACAATAATTAGAAAGCTGTAGTGGGGACATTTTGGTATTACAATACCAAAAAGATTCTAAGTCAGGTTTTGGACTCCCTTATCAGAGTAGTCTAAGTAGAGAGATAAAATGAGAACCTTGTGAGATTTATTTCATCAGCCAGTAGAGAGCCGTGAAAATGCATTTCAGAAAGGAGGTAATACCTACTTAGGATGTGAAATCAGCTTTTGGGATCCACTTCTTCTGTATATATAAGGGTTAAATTATTTTTCCGAGGAAAATCTAAGTGACAAATGTTGCCGGCCTTTGTCCTGGGATAACGCACAGTCCAGGCCTGGCCCTGCGCCACCGCGCTGATGGCCTGCACTGGTTCCCCGAGGAAAAGGTCATCTCAGAACAACCTTTGATTAACCTGCACAGGTCAGAAACATCAGAAAACACACAGCAGCAGAGAAAATCAAATGTTCCTGAGGGACAAATACTAGAGCAAAGATCAAATTGACGAGGCCTTGGAGTCGCAGATTTGTCAGGTTTATGAAAAGTGAAAGTCGTGAACCTTTCAAAGTTGTGCTCTGAAGATGGAAGAGAATGATTTCTCTGGGACAGCGGAGTCTCCTGTCCCCTAAACTGTTCTACTGAGGTCCGTGCTGAACATCCAAGATCTCTGGGATCCAGATGTGCCATGTCTTGGTGGCACGAGGCGCTGTCCCACTTTACTGATGTGTGTCACACTCTTCACACATGATATTAGTGAGAAATGGGCAAGTCAGACATGGTGGCTCTTGTTCGCGCCGCTTGATGACTACCGTACCAAAGACTAAGCATGATTTTAGAACATGTGTACAACCCTTGCTGAACTTTGTTTTTCAAAATTTAATGAGATTGTCCCTAGTACTGCACTGAAACAAGAGGGCCTTGTTCTCTGTACTTTCAAAATGTCCTCATTATACCTTAGAAATACAAAGATGATGAGAAGACCTTCCCTGACCTAGTGTTGGCACGCAATTATACATCACAGACACTCTCAGGAATAGAGATAAAAGGAAGTTAATAAAAAGAGCAAGCTCGTTTTTAAGAAAAGTTGCATTATTAGATGAATAAGAAGCACTTTGACACCACGTCTATTAATTATTCTCAATTCTGTTGCCTTCATTTGATGGAGGCCATGTATGTGCTCAGAAAATTGACCCTAATCTGATTGATTATTCTCCAATAAGTTAACTATCTGATATAAAAACTTGTAACTCAATGAACATTTATAAATACTATGTATAATCCTGTATAAGCCTGAAAATTTGTGACAAAAATCTGTTTTGGTACTCTTGGGAGAGATTATAAACTCACACCTACCATGTCATTCAACTTGATTTACGTTTTGGATGTTTTATGCATCTAGATTTCACTCTGCGGTAGAATATATTCCCTATAGAGTGCGTTATGTAGTTTTTACACATTTGATGATAAAGTCAAGTCACTTAATTTTCAATGTAGGATTTAAACTTAATACAGGTTTAGTTATCATTACTCTCTTAGAATATAACTTTAGAAGCCCTAATTTAAATTATCCCAACCCAATTAGAGTCCTTATTTGTGAATTATGAAGATCTAGAAATTAGTTCTGTTGATGTTTCCACAATTACCCTTCAGTGACTAGTCACAGTAAAACAGCATTTTAAGCACAGATCTACCATTCATTTGTTAGCTTGTTGAGTCTTCTTTCTCGATGAGGCTTTTGTCTTTTCCTCAAGCTCCAAAGCTGCCCTGCATCGTGTTCTGACATTGTAGAAGGATAGGGCTTCATTCAGATTTAAGGACCATAAATTAAACGCCTGGGTGTCTCAGATTTAGTTGGTTTTGCTTTTTACCTGTGACTGAATTCCTATTCTAAATGAAATTCTAATAAATGCATTCTTTATTATTTCTGCCTATAAAGTAATTGGCTTGATAATCATTCTAAAATACAAGTAATTATTATTCCATTTGCTAACCTGGTTTTTATCTTGAAAGAACCACCTTGTATTCACATCTCAGGCTTCTTGCTGGGCCTCGCCTAAAACTGCCGCCTGATTAGTGCTCCAAGTTTGTTTGTTGCCTACTCTTTTCTTTTCTCTCATGGCTGCGTTTAGGAACAGTAAAGTGCATCTTCTAATATCTTGTCTACCTGGAGAGAGTGCTATAAATTAAGATGGCTCTAATTTTATATTTGCTGTGTTTTTATAATTGCAACTTTCACATTGGAGCTGTCACATATTGGCCAATCAAGACACCGTGTACCTTTCACAAAATTATACCTAGAAATTTATTTAAGCCTAATCTGAATGAAATCTACCCAGATCCTTCACTTCCAAAATGAAAAAAAAAAAAAAAAAGATAAAATCTAAAAACCACAGAAACAGTAGGTATTTTTACTCGGTGTTATCTCTGGGGCATTATCACATAATTTAACAGATTTCTTGGCATCAGACGCTCTAAAAACAAAATAGGGCTTTCCTCTCGTCATTGAACGTACACACTGCCACGTGAAGGAGTCACCAGGTGCCACCCTGCTTCTCTGACAGATGGTGGCAGTGTCTCAACCATGCTTCTCAGCTAGTACGAGACCCTGGGATGATGCGGATGGCCGACTGTTACTCCAGACTTTTGTGTGCTTGGTCCCCTGGGGGGAGCTGCGCAAGTGGGAGAACGTCTGGGACATGGACTCTGGTAGATGGTAACGGGCCGTGGGATCTGCCTGGAGGGGGTCCATGCTGGCCATGCAGGAGAGGATTCGTTCAGGAGCAGGCGGTGGGGAGCAAGACTGGCCCTCCTGGTCTGCTGCTTCTCCATCGTGTATTGATGAAGCTAAGTGGCAATGACACACTGCCTGGACTTTCTAGCCACCAGGATCACAAACCAAACAAACCCTCGTTTCTTTATATATCATGTAACAGGTATTCTGCTACAGCAACACAGAACAGACTGAGGCAGACACCCCGTCAGAGAAAGGGGAAGCATGATACATCTTCCATTCAGCCAAACTCTCTAAGAAGGTGGCGCACTGGTGTTTTTGCTTCAGCTTCAGTGGGAGACACTGAGTCAACTCTGGAAATTCAAACTGAATTACGGCTTGCTAGAGAGGTTGTGTGGACACACAAATGAAACCATTTCTACAAGGTCTCAGCTTAGTTCACTTCATTTCCACAGAAACTTCCCAACATGCTGCACCAGGGCAGCGGTATATCTTCCTTTGCCGCCATGCGTTGAGGGACAGTAGCTGGCCAACATAGGACCATTTGATGAGGTTCCTGGAGAATCACTAAGAACAACTAGCAGAAAGATCAGGACAAAATGCTGTGAAATGTCAACAATGTTCACATTTCCTTTATTTTCCTCAAGGTCACTCATAACGTGCAAGAAGAAGTAGTGGTAACGCACATGCAAGTGCCAGACACGGCAAGTGGCCAAAATGTCAGATTCTTTCCCTCTCGTGTCTGCCAATTCTTGGCTTTCCTGACCGCCTCCGATGGCCTGTGGGTCCAGGGCTTTTCCCATGGCCAGCCCGGAATGTCAGGCCCCACATAGGGCATCAGAGTTTCCAAAGAAAGGTCTAAGTCTCAATTACAGAGTTAGGGAACTATGTTGAGAATACAAAAATAAGTTTGTTCCTAGCATGAAAGGATTAAGAAAAATAATCTACAATAAATTGCAGAAGAAAAATCAAATTAGTGACTCGTAATAGAATTTTTGTTTATTCTATGTATTAGTATTAATTTATGAATACTTCATAAAACCATCTTAAGGAAGAAAGAATAAACCAACAAAACTGTAGTATAGTTCATTCATAGAGACATTAGAGCAGGAGAATCATTATACATTTTAATAGATACTACCTGTAAAATCTGTCAAGTTCAATTCCAATGGCCCAAGTAAATATTTTGTTTTGTTATTTTTTTGGTGCCGGGGATCGAACCTGGGGCCTTGTGCTTGCTAGGGAAGCACTCTAACCACTGAGCTAAATCCCCAGCCCCCAAATAAATGTGTTTTAAGACAGTTTGGTCTCCACACAGATTTGTTTCTCAACTGTTTCATGAACAGTTGCAGTAGTTGCCTTTATTGTGTGCCAATACAGCACTTAGAGAATTATTTCATAAGTATTACAACGTGAGGCTTATCATATTAATGTCCCTAGGTCTTTGACAGAATTAAATAATAAAAACCAGAGCACAAACTCAGTGATTAAAAACCATCATGTGTTAATATTATTTTGTGGATGATAAATCTAAATCTGGTAACAAATCAGTCATCAAAGTTTTGCCACTAGGAAACTAGAGCTAGGAATAAAATGGAGTTCTCTGGTATGAAAGCCTGTGGCTGTAGTGATGTGTGACAGTGAACTGGATCTTCCTTCTACCCGCACTATGTGAACTCAGGGACAATTTGGGCTAGAAGACGTTAGACTCCCGCTTACCTTAGGGGTGGAGAGATTAATAGTGTAGCACAGAGCAAAGGCACTGAGGTTTCTCTGCTTGAAGCTCCACTCTGTGGGTTTATTCACAAAAATGAAGCAATTTAAGAACTAGCAGAGATATCGAGTCATCTAACGAAATATTGCACCTATGAGGAGGGAACCAGGTGAACATCAGAAAGAAGCTCAATTACATCTGCAGTGTGAGAGCCCCCACAGTGGTATGTCCCAGGGCAAAGAGAGCAGAAACTTCTCTCTGGGTGGGGAAGGGCTGCACGAGGCAGGCTCCTGGGGTTCAGAGGAAGCCCCTCCCACGCAAGGCAGGTGATACTGTGGACATGTGGGAGAAGGCTCTGTGGAGGGCAGGTTGAGAAGCCTATAGATGGTCGGCTCACTGGGCGCCATCAAGAGTTAGCCTGGGGTGACTCCCTTCTTTAGCTTGCAGGTTGAGGCTTAACTATTTACACACGGTCACCTCACCTGAGCAAGAGAACACACAATCAGGAGGAAAAGTATGGATTATTCTAATGATTCAACATCTCAGTCACTTTCCGCCCCTAGGACAAAATGGTGGACACCCCCACCTAAGGGGAGAGGGGTTCGTTTTGGCTCACAGTTTCAGCCCATGATCAGCTGTTTCCAAAGCTGAAAGAGCATGACAGAGCGGCATGGCTAAGGGAAAGGCGCTCACCCCATGGCAGCCAGGGAGCAGAGAGAAGGGACGAGCAGGCGACAAGGATGCACCTTTGCAGGTCACACCCCAGTGATCACTCCAGCCAGGCCCATCTCCTACTGCACAGCCAGCCATGAACTCATCGATGATGGATCCACGGACGAGCACAGCACCTCAGGATCCGGTCACCTTCCACACACAGGAAGCTTTTTAGTGTTATGTTAGATCGAAACCCTAGCATTCAGTTCTTCTCAAGAGATTCTGGTAACATAAAGAAGGGCCACATAAGACAAATTCTACACGGAAATGAGAGGAAACAAAGATTGAGACCTTTGACATGAAGATGAACCTGGGGGCGCCCTGTGGCCAAAGCCTCTGGACAGGGAAGAGGAGAGGACTGTGTCAGAAGAGACCATCTGCCAAGAGGTGGAATTTGGCTGGATTTACTAAGAAAAGGCCAAGGATAGTTTGGGGACATGGGAAGAATGGTGGCTCAGGACACATCATTGGTCTAGTTATAGGGGACAATGAACACGGAAACCTAAGGGTCTGCTACCTGTGAAACCCAGCCCTATTTCTATATGTTAAATGTTGGGTCTTTGCTTGCCTGCCTGTCTTTTTGCTTTGAAGCAGTGGCTAAAGCTGGTGCATAACGGAACTTATCAATGACAACAAATAAAAGTGATGATAGTTAAGGCTGCATTTTAAAACCACTTCTTTATCCTCAGGCAAAAAGAAAATACGTCTATAATTTATTTGTGAATATTTCTGATATGGTAATTCACAGCTACCAGTGTGGAATATCTCACCTCCTCAATGCTTTGAAGCATGGAGAATCTTTGAATATTTCAGTATATATTTCTTCTACAAAGCAGAAGAGGAAAATCTGATTCCAGAAGTCAAGGAAAAGAATTCCTTCCACTCTTAGCCAATATTTGATTTCACAGATGCTGGAAGAAATTTATAGAACCTTTGGCAAATGTATCCTTGGCATATGTTACTCTTCTTCATGATTAGAAAAGCAAAATGTCTTTTGGTATATAGAGCTGAAAAAGGTCAATTTCTTTGTTGGAGAAAATAGCCAGACCAGTTATAGACACTTATATTAATTAAATTTCCATTGCTTCTTTGCATCTTAATGTTTTGAGGTCAACTATTTTAGAGCCTTTCCATTTCCTATTTTCACATTTATTCTTGCTTTTATTATTTATTTGTGGTAGTAGTGACAGAAAGCAAAGGTCTCCTGCATGCCATGCAAGCCCCCTACCACTGAGCCGCACCCACTTGCCCTATTACTGCTTTTCTTTTTGGTTCCTCTATGAAGTGTCACACTGCCATGGAAAAAATCTAGACTTTGATATAAGGAAATAAAAAGAGAGAAGGAGGCATAACTCTGTCAGGCTGACCCCTGAATCTGATCGTCAGCCAGATGGGGACTGTCAGGACTCTGGTGGAGAATGGATAGCTAAGCAACACTCAATGAGTGTATCTCCAATCAGCAAATACAGAGATTTCACAGTTGTGCGTAGAAGGCAGCGCTCATCGATAACCAGGTTTTAAGAAGAAATATGTTGACCAGAATTAAATGAAGCCTTCTACTGGGGCACTGCTTAGAATATCCAATCAAGACAGCATACATTTCTGAGTAACAGCAGTTCACAGATTTGTGACAATGGATTTTTTAAGGGATATTTATTCATTTCTTGAATAACAGTTTTTCTTAGACTATAATTTCGGACAATATTTGCTTAGAGAAATTTGTAAAATGGACCTGAGAAAGAGACTCACACAAAGATTTTCTTCCGACTTTTCACAAATTTTCTTTAGAAGAATATGCTATTCTTGCAATACATATAACTATTAATAAATAAAAGCCTAACTGAACAAAGACAGTTGCTATATGAAATCCCCACTTCATGCTGGAGTTCTCACAATTTGCCTGAAACC
Source organism: Hystrix cristata (assembly GCA_004026905.1). Taxonomy (NCBI): domain Eukaryota; kingdom Metazoa; phylum Chordata; class Mammalia; order Rodentia; family Hystricidae; genus Hystrix; species Hystrix cristata. The sequence continues at coordinate 23,316 of PVJO010024681.1, forward strand.
ACTTAGGATAATTTGGGGCATTTATAAGTGAGAAAAGCTCTACAGAATGCATAAAGTGTGGCATACTATTTAAACACTCTCCAGGCACCAGTATGCTTTTAAGTGAGACCTTGGTGAAAAAAGTAGGTGACTAGAATGTAGTTTCCCATAATCGGGGGACTTTCTCACGTGTGTGGAACTGTCAAGGTTGGGTAGCCATGATGGGTACTTAATGCTAGTCTATTCGTGGAGTGAGGATGGCCAAGCTCCCTAGAACAAGGAGGAGTAACTGTGCGTGAGCGCTCGGAGCAGACTGCAGTGGGGCTGATAGGGAGCTATACGTGTAAAGTTTAATGAGTGTGATGGTTTGGATCTAAAATGACCCCCAAATCTCCTGTGCACGGAAGGCAATTTGATCATGTGGAGCTGTACTCAACAGTGGATTCACCACACTGATGGATCCACGGTATGTTAGGAGGCGGGGCCTGGTTGGAGGGGTTGCCCAGTGTGAACTGGGAGAAGGTGTTCTTGTCCCCAGTGCCTTCTCTGCTTCCTGGTCACCCTGAGTTGAGCAGCTTTTCCTCCGCCAGGCCCCTTGGCCATCCTGTTTCTTCTTCCTTGGAACCTACAGACCGCGGACTGAAACCATGAGGCAAAAAAAAAAAAAAAAAAAAAAAAACACCTCTCTCTTCCTTTACCTTGTGCGTGTCAGGTATTTTGTCCCCAAAACAGTAAGAATATTTTCTAAATGCATGATAAAATGGGCCTTCCCACTGAGCTACCTGCCCACTTTTCTTTGATTTTTTGAGTTGGGATCTTGTTAAATTGCCCAGACTGGTCTTGAATTTGTAATCCTTTTGCCTCAGCCTTCCAGAGTGCTGGGATTACAGGTGTGCCTTGCCTCTTTTATCCAACATGAAATTTCATTTGGAAATTTGGGGGGGAAGCTTGAAGATTTTAGGTTATTTGTTCTTTAAATGTTTGCATGCAACTATATTGGAAAAAGTGGATAC
>PVJO010024682.1:0-22749 GCA_004026905.1 Hystrix cristata
GCCATATGAAGCGAGTGCTAGGTATCATGGATCTTTTAAGAGTTTTTATTAGGAGAATAAAAAGGAGTATGCTGGTTTGATTTTCCAATAATCAAAACTGTTTTAAGGTTTCTTCCTTTTGGCAAGAATGGTAACTGTAGTCTCCATTCTTTCTCAACTCTAGGATTTGGAATGTAATTTGAGCTCTATCAGGGTGGGGCACTTGAGCATGACTTGGAAGGTGGAAGGTATGTGGAGAAGCCATGTTATCTTTTTCCTTGGCCTTGGCAGGCAAGTGTACGGGCTTCAGCAGGTGTGAGAGTTTTGTAGTGGCTTTACCGCGATCATCTAGAGTAGCTTCTAGCAGTTTTTTGTCCTGGTTGGTAGAACCTGGTAACCACCTGGCTCTCCACACTGCATCTGTGAGTGGGACCCTGAATGCTGTTGGATGGTTCCTTCAAGTATGCATCTTTAGTCCTTCCAGTCATTTGGTAAGCTATTATTTCCCTGTGTTAGATCCCTCTTTGCTATGAGTAAAGTGATTGCTGCATCCTGATAGAACCTTGGACTGGGGAACTGATGATGTTCAACTTTAACTGAGTGGTGTATGCTTAGAAAATAGTGACAGTTATCAAATCTTTCCACTTTTGTCTCAGCTACTTTTTTTTTTTTTTTTTTGGTGCTGGGGATCCAACTCAGGGCCTTATGCTTGCTAGGCAAGCTCTCTACCACTGAGCTAAATCCCCAAACCCTGTCTCAACTACTTTTGACCTCATGTATTTCAAGGTAATATTTATCTGTCTCCCTCATGACTCCATACAACTGGGAATGACCTCGTAATTTACTTGACTCTGCGACTTTACTATTTTATATGGTCCTTAGATACATAGTTTAAAGAATTTTCCAAAATACTAAATGTCACAATGGGTTAAAATGATATCATAATTAAAAATGGGAAATAAAAGTAAGATGCCATATATATATATGTACCAATTCCTCAAGATGAATGTAATTTTATGTACTCCAAATATATACCAAAAAAAAAGAATAGTGAGCAAGTTATTCTAGTTTGAATTCTTACTATGATTGTAAATAAAAATGTCTTATACTAAAATTGCTTTCTTGCTATTAGAAGACAAATTATAAAAATCATTTAGAAACTTAAGTGGGACAGTGGTATTATTTTTTAAACTTCTATTGCTTGAATTTGTGTGTTATCTCCAAAATTTAAGTCTTCTAGAAAAGAAAAATAATTAGTTGAAATTTTGGATAATATATGATAAATTTAGTACTCTTTAGAAAGGGATAATTTACAAATTTGTATATTAATATAAATTTCTCCTATAAGCATGGTCATCTAATAACAATCTAGATTTTATATCTAACAGGAAAATTTACCATTAAAATCATAGCCTAAAGGCAAAACTTTTTATTTGCTGCATTCATCATCTTGAACTTCTTTCATGATTCTCAAGATAAGCAATAAATGTCTATAGGAATTTGAGATTACAGAATAATATTCATGGCATTTTACAATTTGAAATACGTTTAAACACTTTAATTCTTTTCTACAGAAATTTATTCTGTTATACCTCTGTGTTTTCAGTATACAAGCCGACTTCAAATTCAACATGTAATAGTTAATTTTCCCCATCAATGATTCTGTCTTCCTTTTACATGAATATAAATTGTGGTGATGTTCTAAGCAGTAAGAGACAAGAAGTGTGACACAAAGAATAGCAAGAAATGAGAAACCATAGAAACTTGGTACTATTAAACACCTCCATGTTTCCTAGGTGGAAAAGAAAATTAACTTAACACCAGTTAGAATGGGGTGGTTTATGCTGTTTTAACAAATAACTTCATTTTCTAGTGAGTTAAAATCTGTGGTTGTATTTCTTGTTCATGCTACAGGGCCATTGTTGGTCAGTAAGGGACCCTTCTTAATAGTGTCTGTTATGGCTTGCATCTAGATGTCCCCCTAAAGCCTTGTGTACTCATAGGTGGGGTTTTTCCCACCTCACTGGTGTGGGATACTGGGATTGAGGGGGTGTGGTACTAAATTTCTCTGCTGTTTGGAATCAGCATTGCTCTGGGTGTGGCTTTATGGATTTACTGAGGACAGAAGCCCCACTCTGGGTGTGGCTGGCACCACACAAAAGGGTTCGTATCCTATTTGGAATAAAAGGAAAAGACAGGCTCACTTTTGCTGCTGCTGCTTGCTGCCTTCCGCTTGCCACACCATGAACTGTTTCTCCTCTGTGATGCTCCTCTGCCTTGATGCCCCACCTTAGACCCAGCAGGCTATAGACTAAAACTTCTACAAACTGTCAGCTGAAATAAACCTTTCCTCCTTTAACTTTGGGATGTCAGGTATTTTGTCTGAGCAATGAGAAAATCAAGTAAGACAGTGTCTCAATTCAAAGTTAGACATGTGATTGTAGATGAAATCAGGAGTACAGAGAAAGTAGTAAAATAAATTCACACATCATTCACTCACTCATTCATTATTTTAGCAAACATTTCAGAAAGTATGTACCAGGTCTATCTTTAAGGCTGATAAATCTGTGGACAAAGAAAAGTGGATTTAATAGACAAAATGTTTCTTAACAAGTAGTGGTGAGCATAATAGCTTATAAGAGGGAAATGCTATGGAGAAACTTGCAGTTGGAGTACTTAACCTAATTGAGGAGTCAGAGGCTTTTCTAGAGAGAAAAGGAATATTTTGCGTCTGTTATACTGTTGTTTACATCCACATTTAATGATTATAATCTTGTCTCTTTTCTATAGCAAGGGAAGGCAGGAGAAGTGTAGTCGGGGAGGCTAGATTCTTAGAAAACAATTTTGTTTTACTAAGTGTATCAGTCAGGGTTCTTGATTACACACAATAGAACCAAGTCTAGTTGATTAAACCATAAAATGAATTTATTGGAAAGTTTTCAGGTAGCCCACAAAATCATCAGGAAGCCTGAACAAACAGGTGAATAAAATAAGCAGACCCAAGGGAGGTTTGTAGCCCAAACCACAAGGAAATCCATGGCGTAGAATGAGTTTAAAGACAATACCACTGCCCTTGCCAGTGAACTACATTCTCAGTGGCAGACCCTACCGCAACTGCCGGTACTGGACCCCGAAGATTGTCGTGGATACAGCCACCAATGCTGCCCCTAGTTGAGGACTCAGAATGGATTCCTCACTCTTTCCAACCCTGTATGTCACCATTTCCCAATTTCAAGTACAGATGTGTCCCACTTCCTGTGTGGACAAACTCTGTGATGCCTTCCACAAATCCCATCACCTGGTACTCACACCTTCGTGTAATGCCCTTTCCTAGGTGCAGAAACTAAGTCTGGCTGGAGAGATAAAAGTGACAGGATCTGTGTGATTGCATGAGTGTGATTAAGTAATATAAGATTGTAATAGCCATTTTCCAAAGATACTTTCTTCCTTGCTGGATTTGAGGAAACAGGTAGCTATGTGGGGAATGTCCTTGATCCAAGAATCCTCAAGGACTGAATTCTACCAATAACCACATGAGCGTGGTAACAGATGCTTTATGAGGGGAGGCTCAGGTGAGACCGTGATCCTGGTTGTCAATTTGAGGTATTGTGTGACCCTCAAACTGAGGATCCAGCTGAGCACTGCCCAGACTTCTGACCCTCAGACACAGCGAAATCATAAATGAGCATACTTTTAAGCCAACGAGTGTGTGGTAATCATTATACATCAGTAGATAAATAATAGAGTGACTCAGCCTAGACTTTGGTCCTGTGCCCCAGCTTTGAGAAATTTGGGGGATTGGACATCTGTATGTTTTAATTCTCAACATAAGAAGTTTCAGAGGCTGGAAAACCACATGTATTTTATTGTAGTTTGTTGTAGAAGCTCAGGGTTGCTGCAACAAACTACCACAAACTTGGTGGCTTAAAAGAACATATATTTACTGAGAGTTCTGGAGACCGGGAGCCCCCAAGCAGGGTGTTGGTAGTTCCATGCTCCCTCCAGAAGTTCTGTGAAGTAACTTTTCTTTGTCTCTTCCAGTTCCTGCTGTTTCCTAGAATTTGTTGTCTTGCAGTAGCACAACTCAGTCTCTGCATCTGTTTTCACATTGTCTTTTTTTCTCTTCCCTGTGTGTCCTGTTCCATCTCTTCTAAGGCCGCTTGTTGAACTTAGAACCCACCTAATCCAGTATAGTGCTATTGCAACACTGAGCCTAATCATCTTTTTGCTGAATTTCCATAATCACAAATGTGCTCCATGATAACTAAGAGGTACTTAAAGATACTGCCATTGGGACTGACTTACTATATTTTACCCAGAAATGTCATTGTCTTCAGTATGGTTTGGACTTCTTGCTTAAAACTCAATAAACATATACTTTGGGATAGAGTTGGGAGACTGGGGAAGATTTTGGCTGCTTTCAAACTCCTGGGCTCTCATGATCCTCCCACCTCCATCTCCAGACTAGATGAAACTGTGGGCAGTGATTCTGTGCCCAGCTTTACTGGAGAAATGCAATGGACTCTCCATAAATTTTCTTCTGAATTTCTCCATTTTCAGTAGAATTGAATTCTGGGGAAGAAGAGTTTGAATGGAAAAAAAAAGCATTTTGAGTGTGATTAATGAAAAAAGCAATAAGATGTGTTATGTATACATTAAGATGTGTATGTGCATGTACCAACTCCCCACAAGAACATAATCATTATGTATTGCAAACCTGTACTAATAAAAATTTTTAGAAAAGCATAATAGTAAATTTGGGGATCTAAACCAAAATCAATTTCAGAAATTCTATGTACATTTTTTAAGGATCTGCATACAAACACAACGATCATAGATTAAAAATCTTACATGAAGATATCGAGGACTGACAAAAACAGTTCCCAAACTGCTAACTACCTATCCTGCCAGCTCTTTTAATCTGACTTTTTTTGTTATATATTGTTCAAGTAGAAGTTGGGTATCACCTTCTGCCTACATATCAAACTCTTGAGGGTAATACTGATTTAAGAGTAATGAAATATCGGAATCCTCCTTTGCAGAATGGCTGATTGTCAGCTTTTTTCTGAAACCTGCTCAGTCTGTCTCCCACCCACAGTGACACACATCATGTCATTATTGCAAGAAGGAGAAAGAGCAAGTAGTGCCTATAATCTGATCCCTGTCACCTGGAAAGCAAGAGATCTCCTGGGGGCCACACCAGAAGGTTTCTATTCACACACCAAGATCCGTAGTACATGACCACTTTTTACTTGCAAAACAATCTGAGTGAGCAAGTGGTTAATGTTTAGCTTCTGTGATAAGTACCACAAGAGGAATGACAGTAGGGAATGGGTGTTCCGTTTTCCTCTCAATGCAACAAAGAACAATCACAATATTTACCTGAAACTATTGCCTATACAGATGCTTCTCATTTTAGGATGAGGTTATGTTCTGTTGAACCCATTATAGAGTGGAAATACTGTATGTCCAAAATGCATTTAATACATGTAACCTACCGCTCATCACAGCTAGCCCAGCCTCCTTTAAACATGGCTGGAATACACACAGTCGTCAAACTGATCTAACACAAAGCTTGTCTTATAATAAAGTGCTGACTATCTTATGTGACTTATGGAGCACCTGTATCCAAAGATCTCTGATAACACAGCACACTGCAGAGTATCGGCTGTTTCCCCTCACACTCCAGAACTGATTGGGAGCTGCAGCTCATGGTGGCGCTCTGTCTCTGCTCAGAGTCACCCAAGAGTACCACTCTGCATATCGAAGCCCAGAAAAGATCAAAACTCAAAATGCAAAGAGAGGTTTCTGCTGAATTTATACTGCTCCATACCATCCTAAAGTAAAAAATGGTGGTTGAGCCACCATAAACCAAGGGCCATTTGTTTCTCATGATGGGAACGCTTGCAGACAATAACAATACAACGAACAGTGTGTCAGTCTGGAAGGAATTTGCCAGTGTGTGTGTCTAACTGTTTATGTGTGAATGTGTGTGTGTGACAGGGATGAAAGAAACATGAGGACAAACATCTAGAAGCTAGATGAAAGACACAGACAAAAGAAAAAAACAGGATTAACAGAAGAATAGTAAAAGTTAGTGTTCGTATATGACAGCTTATTTACAGTCTATTAAGAGAACAGACCCTCAGAGCTTCTTCTTGCCTAACTACTTTGATAGATCCTCTTAACTTGATATTTAAGTTCCTTCAGTACCTCACTTCTTTAAAAACATTTTAAACCTATGCTCCAGCCACATAGGTCTAAACTATTCTTTAGATATGCCCTATATATTTGTGTCATATTCATAATATTCTCTGTCTTAATGGCTTTTATGTGTCCTCGTTTTAACTCATGACATCTGCTATTCAAATTCGTAGGCATCTTTCATGGCCTGTGAGATGACCACGTCTCCGTGAATGCTTAGAATCTCCAATTGAATGAGAACGTTCAAATAACTGATCTTTCATAAAACTTTATTAAAAGTTTATTTATATGACATTGTTACGCTTGCAGCACTTTTATAAAAATTCTACATCTGTAGATTTTCTTTTAATATATGTCATTTTTTAATCAGATGGAAGGTTTTTGTTAAGGTCCAGGAGCCATGTATTTTAGAGATAAGAATCTCTCAGCCTAATTAATAACTAGAGGTCGATTTTATATAAAATTTATGTGTCATGGGCCTAGAATCCATTATTTCCCTGTTACATGTGGTTTGTACAGAAGATCCAGCTATTACCCTTTAGATCAAGATTGAGGTTATATCAATTACTTATTAAATATGTTATTCTGCTGTAGTGTAGTGTTGACATGTACACTGTGTTCAATAGAAGAGTCAATTACAGTAATACTCTCAATATTGAACCATGCATGACCTTTCCTTGAAAACAGCAGCTCAAATTGGATCTCATCCTGCTAAACTAGCTCATTCTTTGATCTGCACTGATTGCTTGGCATTAAGTCTATCAATAGCATTTCAGAATTTATCATATGCTTCTGGAGCTCATACGATATTCAGCACAGTTTTATTACTTGATTATTTTGCTGTGCTACCAAAGCCAGCAGGATGGAGGTGTGGCAGAGTAGAGAATGTTTGATGACATAGCTCGGTGTGTGTCATGGCATCCATATTTCTTCCCACTGGGGGAGCCACTAATGTCATAAACAGAAAATTAAAAATCAGCTCTTTTGTCGGAAAAATAAAGTTCCCTCCTGTTGTTGCAATTTGTGTAGAAGACAGAGGCAACTGGAGGAGAAACATACATACACAAAACAGTGCTGGAAAGCACAGCGGGATGCATGCAAAGTCTTTTTCAGAGAGTAAACACAGGACTAGTATTGGAAATATTTACCATGGAGTTCGCCTCAGATTTTCTTCTGTCCTTAGCACTTTTCACTTTGGAGGATCAATATAGCACAGCAGCATTTTTAAAAGTAAATTATTTAGAGTTATAAAAGTCTAGTCCTCAGTTTTTCAAAAGCCTAAACTCAAGAACTCAGGAAGAAGAGGCCACAGATGATAACCTTGGACAGATAAACAAACAGGTACCTACCTTATGTCTATCCCGAGAGGAAACTCTAGATGGAGTTTGTTTGGAAGGAAGAAAGAAAGTTGAGAGGCAAAACAAGTAACTTGGTCTATGATGTTTTTTTCAAACAGTAGATTTGTGCTATGCCACTGACCCATCACGTACACAGTTACTGAGGAAGGAGATGGATTTGTCTTACTATACTTAGCAATTCAAAGCACAGAGGACTTGTAACTCTGTTCCCAAAGTAGAACCCAGAGTAACGGCACAGCTAGTGTATTCATAGAGCAAAAGCAAAAGCAAGAACTAAGGCAGTAGCCTCCAAAGTAGAGGTGCAAGAGGTTTACATAGATGAACGTACTTTGAGTGCCCAGAATCTACACTTTGTGTACAGGCAGCAGTGTGGCCGTGACATGGGATTAGTGTTCTGTAGTTAGAACAAGGGCCTGGGTGCATCTGTGCCCAGCGGGAGTATGTGCGAAAGGTTCTTAGAATAGATGAATAATAATGGAGACTTTGTTGTGCTATCCTTCTCTCCACAGCACAAGATCAGAGTGTTACTTGGTGTGTTATTCATCAAAGGCTTGGTTTTTCAATTTCTGGAAGAATATGTATTTAAAGTAAATTGAAGCCAATAATATTAACTATATCATCCCCATTGCTATACACTTTGATTTGTAGCTTGCCCAAAATAGACAACATACCATTCATAAGGACTTGGTGCTCAACCTGAACTTTAGAGAAAGGTAACACACTTTTTATATCCAGAAATTACAATCAAATACAATATATCAATATTCCAATGCAAGCGAGTTTAAGCAAAAGCATCCTGTGACTCAGAGTACCGACCACAAAGGTAGAAGAAGAATGTAGAAGATTAGAATAGAGATTTGGTCTTTAAGACACAAAATCATATTCTTGCCCTTTCATTAAAAAAAAGATCAAGGTAAAAATTTTCTTGTAACTGAAATATACATCATTTGACATAAGAAATACATACTGACAAACAGTAAAATAAATTGACTTCTATTATCACAACATGAATTTGGTTGCTCTGAACAAATCATTTTGTTTTCATATGTCATTAAGAACAACTTTAAGCATGCTGACTGACAGGTATTTGACCAAAGTATCTCTCTAATCAGGAATGTCCAATGGACAAAAGAAGTTAACACTGCACCTTCCTTACCAAATGTACGTTACAAAGACTCCTGAAATTTCTGAGTAGCACATATCCTTCCAAGAGGATTTGTACTTAAATAGTGTAACACAGACATTAGGGTACCCTAACCTTCCCGGTGCATTTGGGCAGATACAACTTCCTGTAAATCTTTATGTATAAAATACATACTTGAAAACAAGCAGAGTTCATAGGCCATTGAAGAAAGTCAGCAGTATGCCGTTTCCCTCTCAACCCTACTCTAACTCTAGTCTGGAAACAAAACAAAAAACGTCTTTGAAACCACATAGGTCCACCACATGGAAGTCTGACGTTGTCCCAGAAGTATTCAGTGCTCAGCTGAGAGGAGGAAGAAACAAAATCAATGTTTATCTAATGCACTTTTCTACATAGCACATAAAATGTGCATCAGTGGAAGGGAAATGAAATTTCAAAGTGAAAAAGGAATGACTAGAAGAGAATAGATGGTCCTGCATGGTACATACCTCCTATAAAAGGATCTCAGAATAAACAGAGTAGTATATTACTCAGCACATGGTGCATGTATGTAAACCAAGAACATGTTAACATAGGACTGAGGGTGCCTGTTTGTTTTAGATGAAGTGTGCATTGCCAGCTGAAATTGATTTTCCATATATTCTGAATCCTATGATCCAACTTCAAGATGGAGATAAATCATTTTGAACTACTTTCATGTTTTGTGGTTAAACTATCTTTGGAAAAACCTTCCAAAAAACCTTGAGAGCTGTTAAACTAAGGAAAATAGCATTTTAACAGTTGTTGTTAGTCTCTAGTGTAGGTACACAATTGCAAAGAGGGTTGAAAACTTACAGAAAATGTATCACGCTGTGAAAGTTTGGGCGTAAGACTTTGTTGACAGCTTCTAAATTCTAGGGCAAGCAAATGGGCCTCTTATGCAATGAAGAGGATCAAAGCTATCAAAGGTCAAGGGAGGGAGAAAGGATCTGTCACCCTAACTTCCTGCTTTGTGTATATCTAGAAAGCTTCTCTGTGGCCTTTTCATCTTTTTTGATCTAAGGGCCATGGAGTCATAGGCTTTTCTCCAGAGCGTAGCTCCAGACTCAGACCTATGCGTGTCACCTCCCTACCCTCTTTCTCTCCTTTCTCTTTTTATTCTAAGTAGCAAGAAGAAACCGGGAGGAACCTCCAAATCTTTGCTTGGACATCTCCTTAGCTCTGTATCGGTTTCATTACTCACCAAAGTCCTGCTACCTGTTAGTAACTGTAGGACACCATTTCTACCACTGCAGAGCGAAGACCCCTCCCCTTGGCTCCAGTGTCCAATCATGGACTTTTTTCATTTCCTTCTGCTCCTTTATCAGCACTATTTTCAACATTTTTACTTCTACACAGAGTCTGTTCAAGGCCACTGAAGCTTTTATTTTTTTACTGTGTTCCTCACTATTATCTTTAAACATCCAGCTTCTGCTCACTACTTCATTCCTAAGCCATCCCATATTTTTAGTTATTTGCTAATTGTACCCCTGTTCTGGGCACCAAAGTCTGTACTAATTTTTATTAGAAGATAACAAATTCTTGTAGTTTAGCAGATCAAGATGGTGCCTATTTATTAATGCAGTTAGGCAGGTCAGAAGGTTGGGGATAGTGCAATGGGCTTCTCTACTCAAGATGTCAGAAGGTGGCATCAAGGTGCCCAGGGGGACTTTGGTTCTCATCTGTGGCTTTGAGTCCCTGTCCACACTCACTGGCCTTTCAAAGCAGTCAGTCCACAGGGATCATAGAGAGCTTTGAGCCCCTTTTAATTGATGGCTGTCACTTAGGGACCACTGTCAACTCCTAAAGTCTCCCTGGTCTACTGGCAGTTTACAAAATGGATGGCTTCCTCCTGGCCAGCCAGAAAGCATCTCTGTGACACCTTCCAGTACCAGCTGAGAAAACGCTCTAATTTTTAATGGATCCTACCGGCATGAATACGTCAGGTCACCTAGATGATTTCATTTTAAAATCAGCTGTGTCACGTGTTATACCCTAATTACCAGGGTGAAATCGATTGTCTTCATTGTCCCGAGGGTTCAATAGGGCTGCCCATCAGAAGGGTGCAAAATCTTAGGGGACGACTGGAATTCTGCCTGCTATGATAATAGTTTGTAAAGAAAATACCTTTTAGGGGGTGGGGATTTAGCTCAGTGGTTAGAGTGCTTGCCTTGCAAGCACAAGGCCCTGAGTTCGATCCCCAGCACCAAAAAAAAAAAAAAAAAAAAAAAAATACCTTTTAAATACAAAGAATTCAAATTTACTCCAACATCAATTACATATTTTGCAAAAATTGAGTTTATAGAAATATCAGTGGAAAAATTGTGTTTTCACTTTAAACACATTTGTTTATTAATTAAATATTAATATTGAGTACCAGATGGGAAAATAATTTTGTGTATATAAATGCAGCTGATGAAGAACTGGAGGCCCTAGTGAAGAGGTTCTCAATCTTTTCTGCCAAAAAGCACCTAAGAATATTGAAAAATAAAAACGAAACAAAGCAAAAATCTGCACACCTCCTGTGTCCAATTCTTAAAGATTCTCATTCAACTGCAGGTCACAGATATAATTAATCTTGTAAATTACATTAGCCAGGATCCTCAGGGTGCTCAAAATCTAAAGTCAGAAAAAAGACACTTCAAAAATCAGCTCTCTGGACCGAGAATTTAATGTTAACTTTGAACTATCTATATTAGGCTTGAGCTTTAATATGGAGAAAAGTACAAAGGCAGAGTGTATAGCTCAATGAATGATCAGAAAGGACCACATGCAGGTAACATTCATCGTGTCAAGAAATAGAAGAATAACAAAAAGCCAGAGTCCCCATATAGCCCTTCCAAAGTATTATACACTCTCCAAGGGCAAGCTTCTTACTGAGGTTTAACATCAAAGATTAGTTTTACCTATTTTAAACTTCATACAAATCAATAATTTTTGGATTTGGATTCTTTCATTCAGTATTATGTTTGCAAGATTAATCTATGCTGTTGTGTGTAGCAGAAGTTTGTTTCTTTCCATACTATATATTTTCTATATTTTCCTCAATTGTTTAAATATATTACAGTTTACTTAGCTATTGATGGGCATTCAGGTCATTTCTTAGTTTGGTGCAATCATATAATGCTGCTGTCAGTATTCTTGTCTGATGCTTGTTCTTTGGTGCATACAGCTGTGTTCTTCCTGAATTGGGCTTGCTGGATCATTAAACCAGGTGTGTTCACTTTAGTAGTTTTATGTATTTTTGGTAGAGTGATCGTACCAATTTATTCTTCAACCAGTAGGGTGTCATAGTTATCATTGTTCTGCATGTGTGCCAACACTGTTGTCAATCTTCTAATTTTTGTTTTGTTTTGTTTTGTGTTTTGAGACAGGGTTTTGCTATGTAGTTCAGGCTGGCCTTGAACTCACTATGTAGCCCAGGCTGCCCTTAAACTCCTGGAAATCCTCCTGCCTGGGATTACAGGTGTGTACCACCATGCCTGGCTAATCTTTAAATTTTTTGAAACTATTATGGTTTCTATGTGATGATAACTCATTGCAGTTTTATTTTTCATTTCGTTTCATGTCCCTGATAATGGCAATTTGGATATCCTGTCATGCCAAGTACCTATGATAGTATTAGTATGATTTTTGTTGTTGTTGTTTTGGTTTTCACCCACCGATCCTGGCTCACAACTCCCTCTCCAAAGCAGATCATGGAAATGTTCATTTTTCTTCCCCAAGCCAGGATGTAAAAGTTCTGATCCTCCCCACCATTCTGTCTTGGAGTTGGCCATAAAGAAATTCTCTGACCTATTTTTGTCTGAGATCAGCTCCTAAGACCCCGCTCGCTCAGGAGAGTTCCTGCCCCAAACCCTGGATGGAAGAACACTCCTAGTGAGGCTGAGAAGAATGTGGACAGACAGGTCACACTGAATTTCCCCAGCCATTCCACTAGCAGCTGTACTCATACAATGGAATACCCATCAGTATCCACAAGGATGGTGCCAGAGAGCTTCCTGCTAGGGGACCATGTGGTGGTTCCTGGAAATTCCGTGCTCCTCTTCTCATCCTGTGTCCCAATACCTCATCCTATAATGACCTTTGTAAATCATCTTTGTAATAACTTTTGTAATTAACTTGTAAACATTAGTAACCTTTTCTGAGTTCTGTGAGGCATTTAAAAAAAAAAATTAACCAAACCCCAGGAGAGGTTGTAGGAATCTAGAGTTGTTGCTGGTCAGTCTGAAGCCTGAGGAATAAGGACCTGGCGATGGTGGCTGAGGTCTGAAGTGGGGGAGAGCAGATGTGGGTCCTGAGACCCCAACCTGTGAGCTCGGACACCATCCCCAGGTAGCTGATGTGAGAATCGCATTGCCTCGGAGGGCATCCAGCTGGTGTCTGCTGTGGCAGAACTGAATGGTTTCTGCTGGGGAGAAGGCCACAGAACTTTCCAGGTCACAGAAGGGACCTGCGTTGACCCTGCTGTGATGCTAAAGAAAAAAAACAAAAACAAAATGAAAAACCAAACACGTTGTCCCTAAAAACACAGTGTCTATTTTATGTCCTTTTTTTATTGCCTTGTCTGATTTTTTTCCTTATTGATTTATAGAAATTCTTCATATAATCCGGCCCTAGTCCTACCGGGGTGTAGGTTGTGCGAACGTCATACCCTCATCTGCACGTTGTTTTCGCTCTTTTTAAGAATTTTCTGCAGGAGAAATTTTAATTTTATTGTAGCCAAAGATACTGTCCTGGATAGTTATTACTTCTATAACTCCTCTGCAAGCTTTATTGTTTTGCCTTTCACTTTCAGTTTTATTAAATATTTGGATTTTAAAAATTTTAGTCTGTAGCGTGTGAGATAAATACGAAGCCTGTGTTCTTCCGTAAAAATATCCAATTAACACAATACCCTCGCTTGAGAAGATTGGGCAGACATTTCTACAGGTAAGTTGAAGTTCTAGATGATGTTATCTTGTCCTAACTGGGTTGTGGCTCTGCTCCAGCTGAAGGCATGTTCTCCACAGGCTGGCATGTTCTGGGCTCATTCTCGATCTGGTGTCTCACTTTGGGACCCGCCACTCTTGACGGATTTTGATCTCAAATGTTGTTCTCCTTGCCTGTGAATCTGCCAAACCTTCTGTTGACTTTCTTACCTCTCAGCTACTACTGTCAAGTCAGGAAATGTTTGAGGAGAAAGTTGTCCTAAGCGCCAGGTTTACATTTCTCTTTGCTTCACCTTTGTGATCTTAGTTTGCTAAAATTTAATCCTTCAGTATCTTACATACAGTGCTCACACACAGGTCTTATTTTATTATTTTATTTAAAATTTTCTGCTTGTTCTAAGCAAGGATATTCTTCTAAAAGGACACGGGAACCTAGTAAAGTCCTGTTTTTCTTACTTCTTCTACAGTGGAATAAAGCATGTGCTTGATTTAATTCACTAAAATTGCTTACCGACTTCCAAAAAGCTCTTTCAAAAGAGGTTATATGGAATCAGCAGTAGCAGGTGGGTGGAAGAAATCCATTTTTGCCAGGGAAGCGGACCCGTTGTGAACATCCCAGATGATAACGCAGAGGTAAGTTGTGGAACCGGCTTTCCTAATAATGGGGTGCTAGAGGTCCTCTGTGTTCCTGGGTGGTGCCTGGAGATTAATCGCACCAGTTTCTGAGATATAACTTGCCTAAAGACAGCTACGGCTCAGAGCCTGGTTTGGGGCGAATAGAAATATTGCAGCATGCTTTTAGATATTGATTTTTCCTCATTTATCACTTTGGTATTGACTAAGAGACAGGGAAAGTTATTTTTAAGGGCATAGATATATGGCTATGGAGCAGTTTTGTTGAGTTTACTCAAGCCAACACAAAGATACATCTTATTTTTATTGATACATTGGTTTGCAATATGTATAGTAATTCTATTCATCTTGGGGAAGTGGTGCATATAAATAGGTCATCTTAATTTTAGTTCCATTTTCCCTCTCAGTCCTATCTTTTCCCCTAGCCCCAAATCCCATTTTCATCTCCACACTATTTCTGTTTTGTATAATCTCTTTTTTATTCTTTAAATACTTATATTTTAGGCTTCTCATACCAGAGAAACCATCCTATATTTAAGCTTCTGTGTCTATTTTATTTCACTTAGGCTTATGGTCTCAAAATGGTTCCATTTTGCTACTAATGATTCAAATTCATCCTTCTGTATAACTAAGTAGCTCTCTCTCTCTCTCTTCATCTCTTTCTCTCTCCTTTATGTATTCATTGGTTGATGGACATACAAACTGCTTACAAAAATTAACCATTGTGAATTCCATTGCTATAAATCTGAATATGCATATGTTACTGTAATATGATGTTTCTTTTCTTTCTCTCTTAGTTTTTCTATTTGCATTCAAGCCTTATGTATGTTTAGGTACATTTTGTAATGGTTAGGTAAGGCATTAGATTCTCTCTTTAATTGTTGGTACATTAATGTTTTTATTCCTTGTATAACTCAAGAATAATTATGTCAAAACTCATAGGGAAGAAAGCAGCATTATGTATCTATATATTTTTCAAGGATTTTCATACCTGACATTTTCAAGCATTACAGAAAAGAATTTGGTACCCTCACTTCTTCTATGAACATCAGTAATACAACTGAACTCAAAAGTCTGTAATACACAAAAATTATAGGATTCTGGAAAGTACGACCTGTAAATAACCTGCATGAGGGTTTATAAAACACATGATCAATATTAGATTTGTAGGTCTCAGTCCAAATCCAGATCTCTGGAGGAAGACCCAGGAATTGGCATTTTAATGTTTCCTATGCAAATATGATTCCTATATATATTATTTAATATTTACAGTGGGACGTTTTGTCACATACATTACTTCACAGAGCTTTCTGGTGTGGGTCTGTGTGTCTCTGATTTTCCAACTGAGACCAAGAGTGGCAAACCGTTGGCACATGTTGTCTGCATTTGGAGCCCATTTACTTTAATGATCATACTACATTTTCCCCCGTCAGTACACTGAGGATCCATTTTTATAAGATGAAGACGTGTCAAAATTTAAAGCAAGTAAAAGGAAAAAAATAATGGAAACTTCTTTTTTCCCATGGGGTGAAAGTTTTTTTAGTAGAATAGTTAAAAAAAAAAAAAAGGTTCTCACTTTAACCTACGTGGGAATGAGGGCAGGAAGGCAGAGTTGATTAATTCTGTTCATTTTCCATTCCTGAAAGTCAAAATGGTTTGACACCAGATAATAAGATACAGTGGCCAGTATCCATTAGGCTATCTGGCTAGCAGAACGACCGAGGCTATGAATGTGTAGAAAAGGCAAAGGACATTAGAGGTCTAAAGAGAAGATACAGTTTGGAAAGTGTGTGCTGGTAAATTCAGGACAAAAAGGAGTGTAGGGAATCTGGGTCCTGCACAGCTGAAATGAACTCTCAGGCAGGCCAAGTGCAAAGAAAAGAGAAATGCGAAGGATGTGCCGCAGGTGACAGTGGCAGCCACATCAAAAGTGCTCCCTTGGGACTTTTCCAATGCTGTATTTTAGGGAGAAGCCATTAGTTATAGCTCAGGACCTATATCTTCAGAGGGAATTAATTATAGCTTAGAACCTTTGTCCCCTGCCTGGTTGTGGCTCAAAGGTGCAGAGCAACTTTGTGGACTAGCTGAGGAGCGGGGTGTTATATTCTTTCATACTACTGTTCTCTGAAGTTACGTAAAACTGTTCGCTTGCTAATGTTATCGATATGTATCTGTACCTTCCTTTTTCCTCAGTCCACAGTGACTACTGGAGCATTTTTTCTGGGGTAATTGTCTTCTACTATTCATTTATTTGCATTCTTTTTCACATGAGACTTTACAGCAAAGCTTATAATATAAACGTTAGAAAGGCTTAATACAGGACATTTATGAGTTATAACATTCACCCACAAGCCAAATGCAGGAAGAGTACAGGACATCTGTCTACTCACTGGAGTCCCAAAAGGTCCAGTCAAGGGCTGGGAGCCCACGACACTGTCCCACACACGTCTGTGTCTGCACTAAAAGGCTGAAGAAATCTTTACTGGAACCAGGACATGATGCTCACAGCAGAGATGAAGACCAGAGCTCCCCTGACGCGAACAGCAGCCATCCTCGATGACAGCAAGGCCCCGAGCTCCTTCTGTGATGAGAACAGCCGAGTCCCCTTTGGAAGAACCAGAAGTCACAGAGCTTCTCCTGGGAACAGGAGACAGCCTATATCTTCTGCTCCCGTTCTCCTTTATGTTGGGTCAGCAACAATCTCAGGTAGATTTCTATGCCCAGAACCACACTTACTCAGTCCAGCTGGGTATTCTTGCACAAGTTGACACGAATAAGTCCGCCACAGACTAAATGTTTATTTCCCTCTAAAATGCATATATGGAAATTCCACCCTTCAGTGTGATGCATTTACACAGGGGGACCTTTGGTATATAAGTAGATCATGAGGGTAGCACCTCTCTGATCTTACAAAAGAGACCCTTAAGGACTCTATGCTTTCTGCTCTCCACATGTCTTGTGTTTGAGTGAGGCTGCAGCAAGAGCCTGTAACCTGGAGGGCAGCCCTCACTAGACCTGGATCAGCTGACACTTCGATCTTGGACTTCCTGGCCTCCAGAATTGCAAGAAATCAATGTTTGCTGTTTAAGGCAGCCAATCTACAGTATTTCCTTACGGTGCCCTGAACAGACAATTATGCCCATGTAGCCTCATCATTTGGCTTCTTGAAAACATGGCATCAGAATTTTGGTACCCACTGCTAGGATAGTCTATTATACCTACAATGTGTGTAGGCTTCACTAAAAACAATATGGTGGAAATAAAACTGGGCGCCTTTTGGTGCTGGAGCCTAAAAGGTGAAGCAGCTTCTGGCTTGTTTCCTGGAACGCCTGAACCAGCATCTGTGAGTGTCATTTAAGTAGGTCAGCTCTGAGGAGGGCATCCGGGAAAGCCAAGCCCTCTGGAGAAAGCACACACAGGAAGTCAGTTCCAGATGTTGAATTCTTCTGTCTCAGGTGCTGCACACGTGGGTGAATGAAACCTCAGATGACTTTAGCCCCCAGTTTTTGAGTCAGTCGCAACCCTGGAGTCAGCCAAGAGATCAGATACTGTACCCACATTCCTTCCCCCCAGAATTAATGATGATTGTACAGGAATCCTTTGCAGTGTAAATCAAGGGACAAAATAAATAACTCTGTGGGTATCCACGATGAGAAGCCAGGAAGGCTAAAATCATAGCCTGTGAGCAGGGAGCGCCCGAGAGAGGGAGCGTGGAGAAGGAGCTAATCCAGGGATTGGAACCGAGGTGACTGCTGCAGAGGGCCTGAGATGCCAGAGAAGTCCTAGTCTCCTGGCTTTCACGAGGCCTCAGAGATCCTGAACTCTGGACTCATGAGATGCACGAGGCGTGCATACCCTCCGTGACCTGTTAAACTAAGAACAATGTGTTTCTGTATCTTGCTCCAAAAGAACCCAAACAAATACTCTTACAGATAAAATTTTTTCTGCACACTCCAAACTTTACAGAAGCAAATGTCTCCTAGAAACTTGAGCTGGATGTTCCCTTTCCTCTTGCCAGGTGTCTGCACACACTGCTCTGTCTGTCTTCTCCCCGGCCTCTCCTGGGCTCACCTGCTGTATTCATGCCTTTACTGCACACCTCAGCAATCATTTATTTTGGAAACTCTTCTTAATATTTCACATCAGCCTAAGTTCCCTTCAGTTGTCCCATATTAGTGTACAGTGGTACTTCCGTTCATGAATGCTTTTTTTGCTAACAATTTGGTTTGCAAACAGAAGTGTATGGCAAAAGTTTGTTTTTGTTTGCAAACTGTGCAGTGGGTGATGAAAAAGACCATGACGGTCCTTCCCACATGAACACAAATGCGGCCATCTTTTCCAGGATCCCGCACGAGTTAAGTGTGTGAACTGAGGCACCACTGTCTCCTATCGTACAGTATTATTAAATTTGCCCGTCTTCCAGTAGACTGTAAGTTTTTGAAGGTACAGGAATCTGGGTTCTTGTCATCGTATCTTCAGTTCCTATATTATTGTCTGGCATATGTAGATATTAAGTAGTAATCCATCAAATAAATATGTAGATTTTGTTGAAACTGTGTGTGCGGGTGTTTGTGTGCGTGTGTGTACCACACTAAATATATAAAAATCATTTGGGTGGCAAGAGCAAATGCACACAATAAAAATGGTAAACCAAACAAAAAGAATTCTTTGGTAATCTAAATGACTTTATGTTTTCCTGAGCTTGATTTTCTTCTAACTGCATTTTTTTTTTTCTTTTCTGGATCTGCCTTTCTCGAAAGGCTTCTCATTTTTGTGATCTTTTTCTTTTCTTATTTTCCAGGAAAACCTAACTAGCTTGTGTCCTCTTCCTTCGTATCATTCTTGGGGAGAGCACCCTGTGGCACATTAGCACATTACCTGCTACAAGCCTGCCAAGGAGTCTTCCTGTTCCAGTAAGTTCATTTGCACTGTAAGTGTGACTTTCTAAAGGCTGCACTGTTATAAGAAAATCTGGCTTAGATCATGAGAAATTCATGCAAAAGCAGTCTGAAGAATGTAATATATTTAAACAGGTAAACCCTGTATTCCTCAAATAAAAAAATAGTCACCCGTGGTTTTGCAGAACCCACTTTACCTCCTCGTAATTATCAGATGTATCTCACATGTGTAAGGGGAGAATTGGTTATCATTAGTTCTTAAGCATTTAAGAAGTAACATCTTGTAGGGGATCAAGGACAAAAGTATGCAACATAAATATTTACGATGGCAATTTGAAATAAGGCCTAAATGGTCCTTTCATTCGGATTTATTCTATTTAGTGAATTGCTCTTTCTCCCCAGAGTCCTTTGCTACACTTAGCTGGAGAGGTATGAATAGTTGTCAAAACCCTTACTCTCCGAATAGGTTGTATTCTTCCATCTCTTGCTTAAGCTCTTTGAGATTTTTTTCCGTGGGTTTTAAGGTTACCTCTGTTGTAGTTTTCGTACCTCTCTGAAGCACTTTATCACTTTGAATTATAGTTTCTTTTTCAGTTTATGCCCCTGATGGAATTGGATGTATTGAAAAATAGAGTTTTGGTTGTCTTTGTTGTATCATTTTGTATATCCAGTGCCTGGTACTTCTTATGAAGTGTATATTATTTTAGAGTTTTAGTACCATACATGTGTTTAGTACATGATATTACATTCCTTGTGAGAAGTTGGCACATGTATATAAAATATCTTAATTCCTTTTTTCATTCCCTTTCTCTTCCCTCCGTCCCCTCAACTCATCCCTGGGGCCCCTTCTTTATTTGTGTATATTCGCAGTACATAATGCATAATTACTGTCCTTGTGTGGCGTAGGTACATGTGTATAACAATCCCAACTCCTTACCTACATACTTTTACCTCATGGTAAAACAAAGAAAGTCGATATTCTTCATTTATTTATTCATGTGGATGGTTTAATGACACATACGAAAAATCTAGAGGTCAAATTATCTTTATTGTTTCACCTTAACTTGTTTCCATCTGCTAGATTCAAAAGTATTTAAGGAATCCAGAGGAATAATGATATCTTAAAAATAAGAACCTATTAACCCAAACTTAAATCGGTGACATGCACACTGGGTACCATAGTAACTTTATATAGTTGTGACTTACTGCCGTATGTAGGTGGTTGTTTACATTGCTCACTGTCATAAGCAAAAGGTACAATTTATTGTGGTCTGTAAGCTTGTGCAATAGCCTGTAAGTCTGTGTAATTTTGGATAAATTTTAATAAAAATCTATAAAAAATATTTGAGATGTATGGCAGTCTGAAACTTTCAGTTCTTGAGCTTGTTCTCTTATTTAATCCTTGTCTGTCTATTTGTGTTTATACATTCATTTTATCCTGTTCATCTTGTTAAGTTTTTTTCTGTTTATTTTATGTATAATGGCTTTGAATTTGAACAAATAAATTAGTTGCTATAAATTCTTAATTATGTCCTGCAGACATATTTATTCACTTATCTACTTGGTCCTTCACTCCTAAGCATCTATTAAATGTTTATTTTGTAACAGGCATTGGACAAGGTGTTGGAAAAAAGGAAGACACAGAAAGCAGTTGGGATAAAAGGCAAACTTGAGAAAAGAAATACACATACTTCAATGTTAAAATCTTTCAGGAGTATTTTTTGTCACACATAACAAAAATCTGAACTTGAATGAACTGAAGCAAAAAAGAAACCGGAGTGTGTAAGATTTTAGTGTCACATCCTGAGTCAAGAGTCCACCCTGAATGACTGGACTGTCCAGGTGATGGCAAAAGGGGCGGAGGCTGTCCCCGGCCCACTGGGTCACGAGCCACACTGTGCAGTGTTTGGGTCACCAGAAAAATGTGAAAGAAGGAACTACTAAGAAAGGGCTGAGGGGACCAAATGTTTCAGTGGTATGTTTAGGAAACAGAAGGGACTCAGTAAAGAACTGTGATTTCTACATATTAAGGGGCAAGGTCAGAGATAAATAAGGTGCATTTGGAATTTAAAGTCTTAAGTGATGTGTGCAAGACAGGTAAACTTGAGGGTAGAAACTGCAGGAAAATGGAGCAGATACACCAAAGCCTAGGGTAGAGTAGCCTGGTGGGCTAAGGGAGCTGCAGAAGGCTCTGCGGGCTTGGATCCCGGTTGCTCTCTGTGGATGGGAGAAACCATTAAAGAAGGGAGGTCAGAATGAAACAGAATGGAGGGGCAGTCAGCATCCAAAGAATAGACTTGATCTGTAGATTGTCTACTTTCAAATTTTTAAAGCAAGTCATTTATCCTGCTATTAAAAGTTGACATGATAGCTCAGTCTATAAAATGGGTAAGACACTGGCTTGTCTTTCTCTTGCTTTGGCAGAAGGCAGAAAGATGCATCCTGAGGCTGAGCTTACCGGCTTGCTCTTGTTAGGTTCTATGGGACACTTTGAGAACTACTGCTGCAGGTGATGTGCTGTTAGGTGAGTGACAATGTTGTGGTTTAGGAACGAGTCTCTTAAGAAGTCAGATCAATACTGTTGACACTCAAAATGAGGATTTTAATTAGGAGACAATTAGTATGTCAGTGGAATGAAAACCAGGTTTTTCCCCCCAGTTTTTATTCTTTATTAGTACATGTTTTCAGAATATGGCTACATTCCTCATGGGGAATTGGTACTTGCACAGAATACATTTTAATTCATTTTTCATAGTCTTATTTCTTTTTTCATAGCCTTCTCCCTCTCTCCATCTCTTGGTACTCTTCCCATTGGCAGAAGATCTATCTCCTACTTCCTATTAGCTTTTATTTTACTTTTTATTTATGTTTACATTATTTATTTAACAAAGAAACTATGTGATATTTAAGCTCATGTGTCTGATTTATTTCACTTAAAATTATGGTTTCATTTGCATCATCTTTCTACAAATGACTCCTTTATCCTTCTCTATGGTACAGCCATATTCTGTTGTGTATAAATACCACAGATTTTGTCCCTTGATGGACATATAGTACACGTCTAGGATTTAGCTATTATGAGTTGTACTGCTATAAACATGGGTTATGCATGTATCATATTGTGGAGCTGGAATGGAGAGATGGAAGCATTCCAACAGGGTTTCCTAGAAACAGCAAGTACCTCATATTTAGAGATCTTAGTTCATAATGATACATACAGAAACATAAGTGCGTCTCAAACACATATCTGGCAAAAGAAGTCAGACATAAAAACGTGCATAATGGGGCTGGGAATTTAGCTCAGTGATTAGAGTGCTTGCCTTGTAAGCACAAGGGCCTGAGTTTGATCCCCGGCACCACAAAACAAAACAAAACAAAACAAAACAAAACGTGCATAATACATTATTTCATTTTATATGAAATTTTAGAAAAGGAATACTAGTCTCCACTGACAGAAAATAAATTGGTAATTGCATGTGCCCGTATGTGGAGGACAGTTTGCATAGATTCATGAAAACATGTTTTGATTGAAATAATATTAATCTTCATTGTTGTGGTTTCCTAGGACATGAGGTTTTCAAAAC
>PVJO010024683.1:0-23920 GCA_004026905.1 Hystrix cristata
GGGAAGATTTTCATCTGCCGTCACCACCTGCCAGACCCACCCACCCAGCCCTCAGGCCTCCGTGCCTGTGGCCTTCCCTTGCCCGTCCCCATCTAAATGACGTTATTCTGGTTGGCTCTCTCAGCTTAGCCCTCTCTTGTTTTTCTGTGGGTCCCTCTTAATGCGTAACTAGCCATATAATGTCTGAATTTCATCACACAAAAGCCACAAGGGGCCAGGGGACAGTTATAGTCACTACTGTAGCAGAGAGTACCTGGTACTTAGAGATACTCAATAAATGTTCATTGGGTGAGCCGTGCCACTCCAAAGGAATCAAAGTCAGCACACAGCAGAGAAAGCTGCATATCCATGTTCATCATGGCATTGTTCACCGTATCTGAATCAGCCTAGGGTCTGATTCAGATCCTTTGTCCACGGAGGCATGGACAAAGAAAATGTGGAACATATACACAACAGAGTATTACTCAGCATAAAAGAAGTACAAAATCATGTCATTTGCAGGAAAATGGATGGAACTGGAGATCATTATGTTAAGCGAAATAAGCCAGACTCAGAAAGACAAGTAGCATAGGTTTTCTCTCATATGTGAAATCTAGAGAGGGGAAAAGAAAGAAAATTTGACATTAAAGCAAGAAGGAAGACTTGGAGAAGAGGAATGAGATTAGGGGATGCAGAAGGGGAGAGAAGAGAGAGTCATGGAAGGAAGATATTATCAAAGTATGTTATGTGTGCGTATGTGTGAAAATGTCACAGTAAAACCCACTATTCTCTTTCTTAATGTGTGCCAATGAAAATATTTATTGGCTAGATGGAGGAGGAGGATGGATGATGAATGGACGGATTAGTAAAGGAAAAATGTAACCTTCCAAAGGACTAAGGCCTCTTACACTCAACCTAGCCCCATTCCAATTGCAACTAGACACTTCTTCAATGTGTTTTGAATAGAGGGCCACCGGGAACCCAGGTGAGGAATGGGCACCAATGCACGTGTCCCACCATCCTGCGCCACCTCCGGTCCTGCAGACAGCCCTGAGGGGTCAGTCTTCTCTCCTGTTGCCCTTGAGTGGCATCTCACTGCCAGTCCCAGAATCTCCCCCAAGAACCACCTCTGATGATGTAATCTGATACCTGTGACTCATCTTTCTATTATCAATATTTATTTAGTGCCTGCTTTTACCAGTACCGTTCTGGTTGCTGCTGATACAACACAGCACAGTGCCTGCCCTCACGGAGCACTCGGTACAGACACAGACCGTGAAGAAGGAAACAAAAACATGGCTCTCTGCCTGGTGGTGCTAAGAGTTACAAAAACAGTGCAGGGATGAGTGGAGAGATGTGAAATCCATCAGTCCCCAGGATAGACTTTGTCACCCCTGCCCCTTATCTAACCAGTAGCCCTTTCATGCCCGGAGCAGGAACGACGTAGTGATGTCACCAAGAGGCAGATGAAGCTGCAGGTCCACACTCACTTTTGCACCCAGTCTCTGTGCTGAGGGCTTCCGTGAGTGGGTGCTGCCTGGGACCTGTAACAGCCTCCTGGAGGTGGGGGTGCAGGTGGATGGGTCTCACTGATATGCTAGAGTTGCTGATTTCCATAGAGTAAATATACCCACCATAGCCAGTGTAATAACCAGTCCTCAAAATTCCCAACAATTTAACAATCAGGTGTTGGGGCTGTTGTGGGCCAGTGCTCTACAGTACAAGCTCTTACTGGGTAAAAGTTCTGCCGAGGAGCCCCAAATGCAGGGATCCGACAGCCCCCACCTGTGTCCCCTCCCGTGCTCTCTGCTGTCTCCTTCCCACATATCCACAGGGGCAGCCACAGCCAGCCGGACCACTGCTCTCACATCCCCCACTGAAGGAGTGGCCCACACATCCCGGCTCCTCAGCACAGTCCTGGCTGACTGCTGTTCCGCTGGGGTGATTCTCCTCAACAGCTCCTTCACTCTCAAAACTGCACCACTAAGGACGATCAATTAAAAAGTCAGCCTACCCACGCCCCCCACGCTCAGCCCCAGCAACCCCAGCCCAGCGTCCAGGCCCCAGCGGCCCCTTGGCATGTGCCACCTTAATTCAGACAAACAAGACCTGAGGCTTCGAGGAAACAAAAGCTTAAAGATATCAAAGTTTAGATTCACTTCCTCTGTCCTTTCAGAGTTTTAACTGCTTGTCCCGGAGCCCTGGATCAGGCTTTGGGCTCAGGGAGCTGTGCCCATCTTCAGTCTCTTCGTGTGCCTACAGCACAGCCATGTGCATCTCAAGTTCCGCCCCGCAATCACAGCACTTGGGTGCCACTGGATCTCTTTCTCTGATTTTCAGAGACGAGAAGCATTAGGGAGAACAAAAGAGAGTGAAAAGGCAAAGCATTCTGCCGTCTTTCCAACCTGGTTAAGTGGTAATCAAAGAGCACGCACCAAAAGCCCATAAAGATATGAAATGTAAACCCGACCCTCTGAGCTGCGCCTCTATTGAAAACAAATGTCTGAGAACAGAAGAGGGAGGAGGAAGCCCCACCCAGTCCGGCCATGTGCACAGCTGCAGTTCCAGCTTATTTCGAAAAGACTGGTGCTGACCATGAAGGAGGCATCGTGAGGGTAAAGGGACAGCGGTCCTTCTGCCCGGGACCAAGCATCTGCGTCCTCCCCCCTAAGAAACCTCACAGAGTTTCTTCTGATTTTTACTTTCTGAATTTACTAAAGTATAAAATAATTCCAGAGTAATTAAATCGCCATGTGACAAGGGAAGGAACTGGTAAGGGTGAGATGGGGAACGTGGGTAACTAGTACTGCTGAGTTTTACACAGACTGTAGACAATTGTGAGCTGGGATGCCTGCCGGTGTACTTGGGGACTCTACCCGGACCAGGACCAAACAACAATCCTGGGCAGGGCAGCAAGAGTTTATTTGGAACAATGGACCACGCAATCTAGCATTTATTGAACAACTATTATTTAATGGAACTCCATACAAGAGTTTTCGAGGAAGACCTAAGAAACGCAAAATACAGTTCTTGCTCCCTGGGAACTTAGGACTCATTTGGAGACCTGAAAGTAAGGTATCCAAAGCAGATGAAGGAAAACCAATGGGTGAGAGAACTACTGGCTGTAATTGGAGTCAGAATCCAGAAAAGGTGAAATTGGCTCCGGCCGAAGGAATGGAAGAAGGCCAGTGAGGGACAAGAAAGGTGGGCAGGAATGCAAAGGGCAAGGAGGGTTTGTTTCTCCAGGGAGACACAGGGCATCATTCTAGAACCAGGGTAATTGTTCAAAGCACTTGGGAAAGGCCCGTCCCACTGAAGAAAGAGGAAAAGCTCTCAGCTTTCACTAGGGGTCTACCGCAGACTCCACGGAAAGGCGTGCTCCAGAAGAGGGGGGCCCGGCGCAAGCAGCAATTCATAGCCCTCTCGGTGATGTGAGCAGGAATACGGGGCAGCCAAGGTGAGGGACAGGTAGCTAAGGCTAAGTGCACCCTCTCGCCCAGCAAGGCTAAACAGGTGGCAAGCGGAGCATTTTCACACTTAGTTATCTGCCCACGGTCAGAGTGCAAATGACCCCCAACAGGTATCCACCCTCGGGTGCCTCTGCTGACATCAGTAACACGGAAAAACAAATTCACAAATTGGAGTCACGCGGTTTGCACATGGGCTACAGCAATTTGTTTACAGGTGAAAAGGCTGCAATTCCGAGAGCGTAAGTAACTCACTGAGTTAGTCCCCAGCAAAAATTTAGATGTGAGGCCTGTCCCAGTCCAGAGTTGCTGAATCTTGGAGAAGAACCGCAGAACAGCAGTTCCCTCAGGATGCCGATAGGTGCTCAGCAGGCGAAAAGCAGAATAAAATGAACACTGAACCATGCTCCTTACTGTAAGACTTCTCAAAGTTTTTCGCTGGTCGAGTAAAACGTAGTAATTAGCACTTCTGGAGTTTGTTAGACATGGAAAAATGGGGGAGTCGTTTTGGTTGATTTGTTTGTTTTGGAAAACCAAAGACTTGTTCTACGGACCACACCTTGAAAAGTTTCATTCTAGATACTAACATTCGTGAGTGAGAAAGCAGCACAGTAGCTCTGGAGTTATACAGACATGGTTTTGAGTCCCCCAAAGCTTTGTGACCTTGGTAAGCATCTTAACCTCCCCAGGCCTCAGTTTCCTCACCTACAAAATGAAGCTAACATTAGCATCCACCTCCTGTTACTGAGAGGATAAAAACGAAAATGATGTATGCAAGCCTCGAATCCACTGGCCCAGCACATGGGAAGCATGAGCAATACCTAAAGTTCAAATTAATTTACACATCCATATATGAGCTTATAGCTACAAGTTTTAATGATGTTAAGATACTGACTGCGTTGTTCAGAGTGGATCTATGAACCCTTCCCTCGAAGTCAGATGTGGAAATTATGAAATGTGAACAAAATGTAAAACATGCCAATATCCTCATTAGCTTCTTACCAAAGCAGACGCTCATACTCAAGAAAACTTACGATTGGCTCTGGAAATAGAGGGAGAAGTGAGAAAATAATCATTGAATTTAATAAGCACATCTTCTTGAGATCAGTCCCACCACCTCCTCGGCATGTCCTTCCATGATCCATGCCAAGGTGAGCTCTCCCAACCTTCCTGTCTCATCTAAACAGGACCAGAATGGAAGAAGTAGCCATAGACATGCCAAGATCAGGGATGAAGACTCCTGTGCAAAATTCTTCCGTATGACCCCCAAACAATGGAACAATGGCAATGAGTGGATGGAGAAGGCTGTTGCAAGCCACTTTAGAGTTTAGAATTGAATTCCTAAGATGCAGAGCAAACCAACAAGCCAGGATACCCACAAGGTCTTGAAGTGTCTGCTTACTGCTTTCAGCCCAGAGGAAGGGTATATAGTATCCCAGGGCTGCTGGAAGAAATCTCCACAAACTGGATGGCTTGAAACAACAGAGACTTATTCCCCCACAGCTGTGAAGGCCACAAGTCCAAAATAAAAGTGTCAGTGGCACTGTGCCCACCATGGAGGCTCTAGGGGAACATTCTTCCTCGCCTCTTCCAGCTCCTGACGGCCGTAAGCATTCCTTGGCTCTGGCTGAATTGCTCCAGCTTCTGCCCCCTTCTCCCATAGCCTTCTCCCCTGTGTCTCAAATCTTTGTCTGCTTTTCTTTCTTAAGCACACCAGTCATTGGATTTACAGCCCAGCCCAAAATCCAGGATGGCTTCATCTTGAGATCCTGAATGAATTACATCGCAAAGATCCTTTTTCCAAATAAGATCACATTCACTGGGTCCAAAGCTCGAACACAGACTTATCTTTTGAACATCACTAGTCATTCTCCTACAGAGAGGATCATTGACTTTGAAAGTACAAGTCTTACCATGGTTCATTTTCTGTAACAACCGGACTGAGCCAGGGAGAGCCCAGATATTTAATCAAACATTATTCTGGGAATATCTGTGAGGGAGTTTGGTGATGAGATTCACATTTGAATCAGTAGTAGACTGAATAAAGCAGACTGCCCTCTCGACTGTGGCAGGCCTTGTCCCATCAGTTGAAAGTCTGAATGAAACTAAAAGGAGTCCCTCCCACCCCTGCCTGAGGGTATTAAACTGGGATATCAGTCTTTTCCTGCCCTTGGACTCTAACTAAGACATCTTGGGTCTCGAGGCAGCCAACTTTCAGGGCGGGACCTACACCACAGGCTCCCTTGATTCTTAGGCCTTTGGACTTGGACCAGAACGACACCATCAGCTCTCCTGGGTCTCCAGTTCACCCGCTGCAGATCACAGATGTCCCAGCCGCCCGATTCACACAGTCTCAAATCTAGATAACCGAGATCCAGGGGTGCTGGAGTCCTGGCTAAGCAGAAGCTTAGAGGCGGGTTGGGCCCCATGAGCCAACAGAGGGCCACCCTGCAGGCCTTTTGCAAAAGCCGTGGCTACCAAATCAGTCTCTAGACAGCGGTAGCAGGTATCCGAAAATGATTTCTAATCATTTACTTTCCTCTTAAGGGGCCATTTGAGCTAATTAAACATCGACCTTCTTTGCTTTTCAGCCAGAACTATGTCAACTCAGTGTGGAAATTCTGATCAGAAATTCTTAATGGCAGTTACATATGTTCCCCATTAAGGAAAAGGAGAAGATGGAATGTTCTTTAATAAATGCAGTTTCGTGCATACGAACATTTCCAAACATGAGCTCCACAGGGAAGAACTGAAGTATCAATTGTGTTTCTGCTCTAACCTTGATCTTTGAGTCGTTAGTGCATCAGAGATTTGCACACTTTACTTTGCAGTACAACCTGCCCCGAACCACAGTTTAGCACAACATCCTGTTTTCATCCAGAGTCTGTTTAAGAAGTGGTGACACAAAGAGCATCCCAGCACTCTGTATGAACTCACTACTGAACACATAGTCCCTTATATTGTTCACATCTGTGATGGTTAAGCCTGATCATCAGCTCGACTGGATTGAGACAGGCTGAGGAAATCAGGGGCGCACACTTCTAGACGCGTCTATGAGGGTGTTACCAAAGATGACTGGCATGTGGGACAGCAAATTGAGAGGGCAGCACCATCCAATAGGGTGGGGGCCCAAATACAGTGAAAAACAGAACAAGAAAGAACCTCAGAAGCCCACCACCTCAGACTCACTCCCCCCCCCGCCATGATGTTTGTGTCTCATCTCAGGTCTAAGAATGACAGAGCACACTTACCATGGACTGAAACCTCTGAAACCATGAGCCAAAATAAACTTTTCCTTCTTTAACTTGTTGTTTTCTGGTATTTGCTCAGAAAGACAAAAGGCTGATCAATATAATGTCTTTTACATAAAAATTATACTTTAGCAAGATATAGTGGCACACACCTGTAATCCCAGAAATCTGGGAGACTGAGGAAAAAGGATCACAGGTTTGAGCCCAGTATGGACAACTTAGTGACTTAGCAAGATCCTGTCTCAAAATACAAAATAAACATCTCAGTGTTTAGATGAGTGCTTGCCTAGGAAGCGGAAGGCCCTGAGTTCAATCCCCAGCACCAAAAAAAAAAAAAAATCGAAATATGAAATTAAAAAAAAGGATGGGGGATATAGTTCAGTGCAAAGGCCCTGATTCAAGCCCCAGGCTCACAAAAAAGGGGGGGCTCATTTTGGCAACAAAAAAAAATGCCTCCTCTGTCAAATCAGTTGCTTATTTTTATAGATAATTTTAGTCAAGGTTCTTTGTACTGGGACAACCAAGAAACTCAGAATGAAATTTTGTCCCCCTTGCATCAAGCACAATCATATTTATTTCTATCATTACTTCCCAGCACTTCCCACTCCCCCAATTACCTGATTCTTTTGTATCTGTTCTTTTAAGAAACAATCCTTTTGTATTCATTTTTTTCATTGCAAATCCACCTCAAGTCTCAGTTTGAAAAACAGACTAAGATATAAAGCAAGCAAAGCCAGGTTCCTGAGGGCAGAGCCACTCCTAGAACCCAAGGTCTCCACTGGCCACCCCAGTTGTCCTCCCTGGACACAGGCACCTGCAAGCCCGCCCCCTGACATACAGTGGGGCGAGCACTATCCTCACTGGCTTTCCCAGGGACTGCACCTCCGAACTCGCACACAGAGCCCCAAGGACCCACTGTTTAGGAGACAGAAATCCCCCAGGACACAGGCTAGCAGCCATCTGTGGCTGCCTCTCCGTGGATTCCATGTCTGGACTTTTGGCTGGCTAGGCAGAGGAAAGGGACTGGGCCCACTTCCCCCAGTGCTGCAGAAGGGGAAAAAAAGGGAAAGAGCGGAAAGAACAGTCAACCCCACGCCAACCACACTGCCCTATACACATTGCTAGGAGCAATAACAACAGGGTAGTAATAGCAGCGCACATTGCGCCCACCTCTGTAGCAGACATTTCACACATACATCACTGCTGCCTGCCTCTGCCCCACAGTATCCACGACTGTTATCTGGGAAGTGCGTGGAGCTCAGAGCCAGCTTTCTTACAAAGACAGGACTCACTGGAAGTTAACAGCGTCTTCTTGCTTGGAAAAGACACAAGATGAAGTCCTTATAAGCTCCCAGGGCCAGCAAACAAGACTCCTGCAGTATCAGTCATTATTAATAGTGGCGACAAAGCTCCGACAGATCACACAACAGTGATATTCACCCACCCCAGGCACATCACTTCTTCCAAATTTAGTGGACTCTGGCTGGATTAACATGCGTTCATTGACAAGAAAGTCATTCCTGGCCTGTCTCACTTAGGGGGTTGGGGAATGTGAAGGTAGGGGAGTGGGAGGGTCCACTCACAGACACAAATCCATGGAACTGACCGCCATCTAGAAGGGCCACCTTAGGAACAAGCAGAGGTGAGAAAGCATCTGCCCAACAGCACCCATTTCAAGCCTTCGGGCTGCTCAGAGGCCAAAGGCCAGGCCTCCCCATTCCTCTCTGCATGGATGTTGAGTGTCCCTCACACACACTGGCTCTTCTGTTGTTGTTTTTGGAAAACAAATGCTTCCCTCCAAGATTCCCCTCCCAGTTAATATCTGTGCTCAGGACTCTGCGTCCCTGGATGCATTACGAAGGATTTGTCCAGGTTTGAGATCTCAGCTTTGTGATTTCCTCCCCAACTTCCCAGTCTCTCCGGACCCTGCTGGGTTGTGATCCAAGCCCCCCGCCCAGTCTGGAGGATGCTGACCTTGCCCCATGCCATGCCTCATTCTTCCTCCACATCCCCCGCCTCCTCTGGCGGGGGGGGACTCTCTGAAAATGCGGTTCATTCTCATTTAGCGACCTCCCAACTCCATTAAAACAGGAAAAATGGCACTGGGCCCAACACCGGCCCTTCACAGATTGCCCTGCCTCATCCTCCCCTCACCTTGCCCCTCTCTCAGTGGGGGAACTAGGGTTAACCCCCACACCACCCCCGGGAATCAGAGTCTCAGATTAATTCTTACCAACACATGCATCCTACCCAGCATACCAAGTAATATCCGCTTGTCTGCTTACAATACCCCTGTGAGGTCAAGTACAAGCCATTGCATGCTACGAATACAAAAAGGAGAGAGGCCATGTGGCTGAACCGAGGACGGATGCCAGAATGGTCCACCTGTGTCAAATCTGGGACCAGGAACGTTAAGGGAAAGAGCTTTCTGTGCTCTGCTGCCTGTAGCAGCATGTGGCTCAGCCCCCTGGGTCTCCCCAACCCGCCACGCTGAAAGGCAGAGGGATCGACACAGGCTTCCGTCCCTGCTCTGCGGCCCGAGGCTGTGCACTCTGCCCGCCACCCTGTGACTCTCCCGGAGGGCCGGGATGCTCTGTGGCCCGTTCCTCTCCACAGACTGCACAGCAGCAGCCGCCAGTGCCGGCCACCTCTGTGGTCAGGAAGGAAGGTGACTGGGGGATTAGGGATTGAGAACACACATAAAAACGTATGAGGAAACAGACACGGTAACAAATGTCTGTGTTTCCACAGCACTCGTTAGGAACTGGATTCTTACAGTCACCTTTAAAAACAGGGCAATCACCTTCTTTGAAAATATGCCCAAGTCACAGATGAGGAAAGTCAGGCTCTGAAAAAGGAAGTGACGTCACGCAGTTCATCGGTGCAGACCCAAGGCCAGAGGTCTGTTCTGAGGAAGGAAACCCAAAGATGGGCTCTTCGTGACATGTCCTGACTCTGCAAATCCAAGAGCTGGTCCTGTCTACGCCACAGATGGTAAGTTCCGGGTGTCTAATGTGTAGGAGCCTCGGCCTCTGCAAGCAGATCTGTCATTCACGCAAAGCTAAACATGCTCTGAAGGCCTGAGCCTGCGAAATGACAAAGCAGAGGCCAGAGGTACTAGAGTCAGAAAGGACACGGGGACTGAGCCTGGGAGTCAGAGGGTGCCATCACATGTGCGAAGGGCACAGAAGGTGGCTGGGGGTGGGAGGGAGCAGGCAGAGAGATGAGGCGAGGAATACACGAGCATGAGGAAGGGATGGGGGACAGCAACGAGGAAAAATAGGTAATGCATTGCTGGGGGAGCAGCAAAAGGTCACACACTTCTAACGCTTCTAGGGTTCCCCCTACAAGGAGCATCCTGGGAGGGAGACACAGCCTGGGCAGCAGAAATGTGCTCACCTTCTTTCCAAGGATCAGCCAGCAGAAGTTAAAACAGAAAACAAGACACAGCAGAATGAGGTTAAGAGAACATTAGCTATTCAGATGAACCAGAAAGAATGGAGAAAAATATATTGGCATTAGAAGAAAGAAGAAAGAGAAAGAGAAGCGAAAGCATTGGCCAAGACCCCACTAGAGGGGATGGGAAGCCTCCATCTAAGGCTGAAATTGAGTCGTGTGGCCAGGAGACCAGGACAGTATCCATCATTGAGGAGGGTGGAGGTCCGGAAAAAAGATGGCGCCATGTTTGAGGGGAGTGGTATTACGAATGAGACCACTAAAACTAGGAGACACAGAACTGCACACCGCAGCTGAAAGGCGACAGATCAGTGTGGTCCTTGGGGACACTTCAGGCGTGCAGCTCCCCTAAATTTACCGCTTTCTGTTGGCAAAATGTTTGTAGCTAATATTCATATCTGTGTTTGTTCCGTCTGTCCATCTGAACAAAGCTATAAGATAGAACCTAGAGATTCTATCCTTCCTGAGTAGGGGATTCATGATAGCATGGTTACATGCTAGTATTTGATGAGTGACTTTGATGGAGACCACAGATCTGTTGGCAGTAAAGATGGGAGAGCACAGCCAATAATGTAAATCAAAATGGAGTCAGTAGTGCCGGTTGCTGGGATGGTGAGGAGAAAGCGGGGGTGATTGTGGTTGTGTAGAAGCAACAAATATGGAGCTCTGTTAATGGTGGAAGTGTGAAATCACAGTACTCATAGTTAGAATGATGGAGATGATCCCTGCCGAGGTAGGTCACCACCCATTGAACATTACAGGCTGCGTGTGTACGTGAGAGAGGGAGAGATCCTCCCGCAGAGTACCAGCTGCCCAGGACCCTCCTTAAAAGACACCTCAGATAAATCAAAGTCAATCACCACCTCTTTCCTCCAAATGCCTACTAAAGAGAATGGGGACCCTGTGACCACAAGCTCCCTGTCTCTTTGGAGCTGTCTGCTGGATTTTGTTATATAAGGAGACATTTCACCTAGGAATTCCCTGGGGAAATTTTTAACTATAGCTATTGACTATTCTAATGGAAAACAAACTCAAACCCAGTCGGCGTGGCTTGCTGTCTGCTCTTCTTGCTACATTCACTCTAGAGAAATGTTTGGCATTGTGGGGACCACAAGAAGAGAAAGAAAGGAAGAGAAATAAAGAAGGTGGGCAAGGACGGTGTTTAGCGTCTTGGGAAGCCCAGCCCAGGCAGAGTTCTGAGGTGGAAGGATTTCTCCCCCACCTTGCTCTCCCCTGTCCCTCCCACTTCATGGCTACATACTTCAGATCTCCAGGGAGGTAAGTGTTATTTCAATTCCACAAAACCCACATCCCACTTGGCCCTATTCCCAAACTATCTGCGTCCATCCCACCCTTGGGAGGCCCAGAACCCAGGAGAAACATGGTCATACTTTCTTGGTGGGAACTTTGATCTTCAAGAATTCTGCCTCTCTGGCCAGCACCTGCCACGGGGCGTGTATCCGGACAAAGACGGATCCCTGGCTTTTACTCTGCAAGGTACAAAGAAAGAAGAAATGGAAACATTTGTGAGGACATAGTTTAAATTCCCAGTTCCCCAGTTCTGGAAGCCCAGACTTGTTGTTCCTTCAACTTCTGGCTTTCGTTCCCTTTTAACTTCACTAAGCACCAGTTGCCACCCACACCCAATCTATTCATTCTGCTCTATGAATTCCGTCATCTGAAATCATAAGTCAGTCTTCCCAAAATGTAGTCTCTGAAAGTTTGGTGGCTTCACAGGAAAAAAGGGTTAAATAATTTTGTCCTCGGATTTGAAACTAAGCAAGTATGATTTTCCCAAAAATCTCTTTATGTCCTCAGTAACAATTGGTTGGGTGACCATTACTAACGCTGAGCAAATAGCCTGCCATTTATCTTCATCCACATGTTTTTATTGCTCATTGTTCAAGTTTATATTTTTATTCAACTATTGTGCTGTGTTGTAGTCCCAAATCACATAAGTGGCTCTCCTAAGCCGAAAAGTAGTGATATAAATAATAATGCAAATAGTACAACCTCTTATAATGTCTTCAACATAAATCATGACCCGGGCTCCAGTGTGAACACAGAACATGGATCTTGTCCCAGGACAAGTGATTGTGTTGTATGTTGATGAAAAGAAAAAACGAAAAGGAAAGAAGGACACACAGTGATAAGTATTGGAAAATTAGGTTTTATTACCTCACCAATCCATTTGGACTCTGTGGCAGTATCTGTTGTAAATATTTGTCAGATTACAACAGGGATTCATCCTCATTTTCAAATAAAACTTTTATTTTTTCTGAACAAACACACCCAGGAAAAAATTACTTTCTTATATTAATGTAATCTATTTTGCTGTTGCAGAATGAAAGAGCCCCAAAACAAAACAGGAAAATCAGGGGGGTGAGACTCATTTTAACCTCTAAAACTACCGAGAAAATTAATCACAGCTATTGTGCTCAGAGAGAGGGCAAAACAAGCTGATCATACAACGCCACAGCAGAGGAGGCTGGTGTGCTGGCCAATGTGCCTGTTGCATTAAGGTGAAGCCACCGAGGAACAGAGCAGAAGGCAGCCCAGCAGGTGTGCCATGCGGAGAGAAGGGCCCAGAACACTCTGTTCCGGGCACCTCCGGAAAAATGGGGGTCACTGAACGAGCATGTGCTTTGTGAAGCAGGATGCGTGGAGGTCAGGGCCAAAGAGTCATCAACTCTATCAATAGAAGCAGGTGCTCCTTTTGAAAATCACTCCTGGCCTCATGCAGAGAAAGCAGGTTTTGTTCAGTAATAATAGATTTGGGGCTAGTGCTGAAGGTGACAGTGGAAACCACAATGGCCTCTAATTGTGCCTTTTCAGGGTGTCTGGCAGAGAAACAGATGTGCGGTGCTGTCTTCCCCCAAAGGGCACTGACTATGAGGGGGCATACATTTCTATTGCAGACTGTTTCTATTATTTTTAAATGGTAGCTCCAAAATATATATTCAATAATTCAAACATTAGAACATGACCCCACTTCAGAGAGGAAATCTGACAATTTATAAAGTAGAAGAATGAAGAATAATAAACAAGTATTTCACAAAAAGATTGAACCTAAGCCTTAGACAGTCTATAGGTTTGCAAATGTCTAAAATAATAATAGCCACAATGCGTATTTGTTGGGTGTGTGAAATATGCTTGAACTGAGCTGGTTAGCTGCATGCTTTTGTTCATGCAATATTTACAATCAGAATTTGTGGCCGGTGTCATTGCTATCTCTACTGTGCAGCTGAGGAGACCACAGAAGAGAAGATTTGAATGATTTCATACAGACAGTAAAAGTACTTTTCAAGTGCAGGCAGTTTTTGTTCCACCTGATAATTTTTTCCTCGCACTGGAGAGGGAACTGTCTCGTCAGCGCACACGGGTTAATAATCCCAAGGGCCCTAACAGAACACACCTGTGTGGCAGCACTGAGAGGACGCACTCAGCCTTCCAGCCCCCAAGTCTAGCGATGTTCTTTAAAATGCCGAAAGTAGCCTTTGGCAGGAAATCTCTCCAGTTGCCATGTACATTTTTGGTTGGAATATCCAAGACAAATAGACAGAGTCATCAGTCACTTGAGGCTTTTACTAACTATAACTTAAGCTTTTCTGATCAGATAAGAAAAGAAGCATCTGTAACCCTGACCTGCTGCCCCGCTCTCTGCCACGGTCCCAGAAATGATGTTTTTGGTGAAAGACAGCAAACAGTATCATCTCTCTAAGATGAAATCAAGACATCATTAGTTTTAATATGTTATGCTTTGTCTCCATTTTTAAATCAGGATGAATGCCTTTTTAACTTTAGCTACACTCAGTGGTTTGCATGCATGCCAAATGTCCATTAAGTCGGTGCAGATGTTCGAAGTCTGAGCAAGGGTTGGGACTGAAGGGCAAGGGTCAAACGCCACGGCCGTGGTGGCAGACTGACTGCTGTCCCTGATGGCCATTCTCTTTTTCTCCATTTTTAACTAGGCATATGACTATCTAAATTCAAGTGTACATCTCCATTGCAATGATCTGGCCATAACAATAATTTCTGGCCAATGTGAAAGCAACTAAGTGCCTTTTGCCCTTCATTCCTGTCCCCTCCCTAAACTGCTGCCTGGAACTTAGATTACGTGCATCTTAGATCTTGAGGTCAAAAAGACCCTGTCGAAAAACGGGCAACACACTTCACAGAAAAGGTACAAATGGCCAATAAATGTATGAAGAAATGCTCGACTTGGCTGGCCTCTAGAGAAAATGCAAATTAAAACAACACTGAGATTCCATCTTACACCAGAAAGAAGAGCTGTCATCAAGAAATCAAATAACACAAATGCTGACAAGGCTGCAGGGAGAAAGGAAACTTTCTACATTCTTGGTGGGAAACTATGGAAATCAGCATGGAGATTCCTCAAAAAATCAAAACTAGAAATTCCATTTGACCCAGTTATTCCCCTTCTAGTTATCTTCCCAAAAGAGTTGGAGACATCA
Organism: Hystrix cristata; assembly: GCA_004026905.1. Classification (NCBI taxonomy): domain Eukaryota; kingdom Metazoa; phylum Chordata; class Mammalia; order Rodentia; family Hystricidae; genus Hystrix; species Hystrix cristata. The sequence continues at coordinate 14,629 of PVJO010024683.1, forward strand.
TATTACAGGGATCATTGCATACCCATGTTTATAGCAGCACAATTCACAATAGCTAAATCTAGGAAGCAACCTATATGGCCATCGATAGAAGAATAGATTAAAAACATGTGGTGTTTACACAGAACTGAACACTACTCTTTCATAAAGAAAGATAAACTCAAGTCATTTGTAGGAAAATGGATGCACCTTGAGACAATAATGTTACGTGAAATAAATCAGACACATAACTTTAAATATCACATCATTTCTCTCATATGAGAAGCCCAAATTATAAATAAAGAGCAAAACAAAAGATAGGAGGAAGCAGAGAAATAGATCTTTCTCAAATGGGAAGAGATTGAGAGATGGAGAGAGAGGAAAGTGGGGGAAAGGGGATGAAAAAAGGAATTAAGATGTGTTATGGACATGCACCAACTCCACACAAGGAATGTGGACATTCTGTACTGCAAACATGAACTAATAAAAAAGACTGCAGATCTGACACAGTGAAGTGTGTGGCGAGAAGCTGGGTTTGACTCCTTGGAGCCCAGCTGCCTCCTGAATTTTTACATGAGAGATAAAGTTCTACCTTGTTTAGCTATTGTGACTTTAGAGGCTCTATCAACAGCAGCCTTGACTTATATTAAAGGATGTAAGATTGTTTCCCAATGTACAGATGCTGCTTTTCTCCAGCAAAACACACTGCTTCTCCATTTTCCCAAATAAAAATGAAAAGCTGGCATGCAGTTTTGTGATACTGACGTAGTCATTCTGTTCCTTTCATGTCATGCAATATTGTTACCTCTCATTATTATAAAAAACACCATGTGAGCTGATGTGAACTATCAGCTGGTGCGACTGGCTACATCCCTGAAGATGAGACAAAAGCAGAGAAGCCCTGAGCAGAGCCGTCCTCAAACGCAGAGGCTCCTTTTCCTAGTCCGGAGTTCTAAAACTGGAGGTAGCACTCAGATTCAGTTAAAATTGTTTTTCCTCCTTCTCTATCCCAAGTGATCTCTGCTCCCCTGCGCGTCCAGACTTGGGTTCTTTCAGGCATAGCCAGGATGGAAGGAGCTGGGGGCTTCCGATTCAGACAGATTAAGGTCTGAACTGCACAAATCCTGGATTGCACAGCTGGGAACTCGGGCAAGTCGCCTAACCCGAGGAGTCTCTGTCTCTTTATCTGAATGAGGACAAAGAGAAACATTACGGGACTGCCACGGGGATTAGAGATGAAGTGGGAAAAATCGTCTCTAATGACAGGGAATAAACTGCATTTGGTTCTTCTTCTGTATTTCCCAAGAACCCAACACAGCGCCACACACACAATAGGGCCCTGTGGTAGGAAACCAGTCACTAGGGTTAAGACCAGTCATAAGTAATCCCAGTTTCTTTACGACGCATTCTTAAATTATCTACAGGATTTTCAAGATGTCACACGTGCCCTGAAGGAACTCACAGTTTCAAAGTACAGTGCATCTCTGGAATTCGAGGCCAAGATCAGAAAATATTACTTTCAGAAACCACCCCGAAATTTAACATAAAGTGTCAGAGATTAGCCGTCAGAGGATATAACACATCCTTAAAAGAGGCTTTATAAGTAAATAATCAATACGAATGGAGAGGCTCCCAAATCTCATCGGGCAACAGAATTCTAGTTCGTGTAAAATGAGCTATAAAATATAATTTTATTCTGGTCAGCAGAGACAGGCGATCCAGCGCACAGATCTTTCTGCAGGAAAGCCCAGGCACATCCCCGTAGGACACGTGACTATTCAGGGGCAGGAATGTGATTTCCCATATTACAGCAGAACTAAAAATTCATCCAGCTCAAGCGAAACATCCCACAGAACTACGCGGTATCATTCACTGTGCTTTTGTTTTCAAAAATCTCTACAGATTCTGTTTCTCCAGTTCTGGGTTTCGGGAAGGGGGCCCCAAGAAGATGGCGTGAGTGCTCTCGACAAAGGAAATGAACACTCCTCAATTGTAACCTGACTTTTGGGTTTATCAATCTCTTCATTTATCCTGTCAGGTGGTTTCCTGAACCTCCTTCCACTAAGTAAACCAATAAAGAATCGAGTTCACCGCAGGCCAAAGGCTAGTCGCCAGCATGAAGCTGGGCCCTGCCCAGCAGCCAGTATCTGGCTCCAACCCACCCTCCCTTCCTCTGAAACGGGCTCTCCAGCAAACCTGATGCCACACGTGCTTTCTGTGATGCCAGCACCTCCCCCCGCCCCCAGGCTCCAGCCACACAACCCTCCTCACTGGTGCCGACTGCTCTAACCAAATTCCGCCTCCAAACCTCTTCACACTCCGTCTCCCCCACCGCGAAGCTCTCCCCACGCCAGTTCCAACCAGCACCTGTCTGGGTCTCAACTGAAGCGTTGCCTCCTTCCCTGTGCCCCGAATTACACTTGGTTCCCCTCCCTGCTGCACGACTCCTTGCCCTCGTCTTTCACAGAATGGACCCGCCACCATCGTCACTGCGCTCTTAGGTACTGACTTTGCCTGTCTTGCTGGTGAGTCCCAAGACGCCATGAAGGGTGAAGGACACACACATCTTGTTGCTTGTCCTCGGCAGGCAGCACAGCACCCGGCAGATAGTAACTACCCAGTAAATATTTATGCAACTTCGATATACAGTCTCCTAATTGGTTCTGTTTGGATTCTGGGACGACTTTCTAAAACTTGGCAGCCATAGCCCAGAAAGTAATTGGTGGACTTTGGCCAAAAGAATTAAACTCTAATTGAGTTTCGAGGAAATAATTCAATTACCCTTAAGTATCCTTTTTGTGAATGTTTCTCCCAGGTCAACAACTAAAGTCATTAAGGTCTCCACCTGACTGTGAGATTTTAACGATGGTGGCGGGCTTCTCCGTGGTAGCCCCAGGCCCTCGCTGCCTTCCCCAGAGGCATGGTACAGAATCAGAGGGGCTGGTGAATTCTCGTCTGAACTGTTCTGGATACACCCTAATTTCACTCCCCTAAAGCCGCTAGGGGTCTAAGACAGTAAAGGAAGAGCTGCGGGGGTGTGTGCACACCAGCAATCCCGGCACTCTGGGAGGCGGAGGCAGGACAGCAACTTCAAGCACAGCCTGGGCAATTCGGCAATTTCATGAGACCCTGTCTCAAAATGAAAAATAAAAACAAAAAAGGGCTGGAGTTACAACTCAGTGTGAAGGTGCTAGATTCGATCCCCAGGAGCGCAAACAAAAGGAAACATTAAGGGAAGGAGACAGACACTCTGGAAAATAAGAGAGACTTTCAGTGCAAGGGTTTCCGGTGTCTTTACTTGTCAAGCATCGCGGTGTCACGGTGCTATTGTGTGTCCCCCTCCAAAAGCCCAGGGGTGAGCCGGCTTATGGACACAGGGGAACTGCAGAGGACAGAAGTGATTTGGCCACAGGCCTCTGAAGTTGGAGAGACCTCCAAGGACACCTAACGCTCCTCCAGTAACAAATGAAGACCTAGACCTCACAGCTAAGCAGCAACAGAGCCAAAGATGGAATCCAGGCCTCCTGGCACCGGGGCCTGTCCACGCTATCCAAGGGGGACGGGCAGGCTTGCGGGCCCTGCATTCTCCAGAGATTAGACAGCTGGGGAGGGAGCAATGGGGTGGGAGAGTGGGGTGGACCTACACCCCCACACACCTCTCTCCAGAGTTCTGGCTGCTGCTCTAAGCTCCTGGTGAGACCCTACTGATTGTTTATGTTTTGTTGTTGTTGTCCAAAGATTGCATGTGTCTGCACAAGACCACGTCCTCCCTCTAGAGAGACAAGAGTGAATAGGAGGCAGCCACGGCCGAACAAGGGAAACTAATACTCCACAAGCCTCCTTCCCACAGTCCTGCCAAGCTGCCTCAATGCGACCCCAGAGGCCTCCGTGTGCTCTGGCCCCCGCCCCTGCTGTGAGCCGAGAACATCAGCTTCAGCACACTGTGGCCCGAGCACAGCACTGTCTGAGGAGGGGAGATGAGCGCGCAGGCGATGGAAAGACAGAGGAGAGACAGGCCAGGCTCCTGCAGACTGCTCTCATTTCTCACCCACTAGGTCACCTGGGAATGGCAAGGACCAAAGGCCCACGGTCCCACAGTGCGCATGAGACTGCCCCCAGAGAGCCCCAAGCTCTGGGCTCACCATGGTCGATACATACATGATGGAGGAACTCTACCACGCAGCACTGAGAATGGCCAGGGAGCCACCATCACAGACTAAGTCCCCTGGGACCAGAGATGTCCAAAATGAGGGAAATGATTCATCTGCGGCCAGCCTCCAGCTGCTCCACTTGCGGAACACTACTATCTATCAGAATCATCGCCTTAACTTTCAAAGCCTCAACTTCACTGCAGCAATCGGGGACGTCCAGCCTACGATCAGGGACCTCTCGTGTCCAGTGAGGGTGTCACTGATCAGCCCTGTCCCAGACCCATTCGAGACCAGCTGCCTGACCCTTATATGGAAAAGGCTTCACCTAGTCCCCAGCCAAAGATTGTGCATGAGCCAGCTAGGGTCCTTGGAAAGGAAAACCCAGCCACTCTTGCCATTTCTCTGTCACAGTCCAAAGATAATAAGTGATCTCCGGGTCTGTCGCTACGGTGTCTACTTGGTGCGTGGCCATCACTGCACACCAGGCAGCTCCCTCCCAGAGCTATGGAGGCCCCAAGGGCTGCACAGCATCTTGAAAGCACCCACACATGCAGTCAGCCATAGAGAGTGACAAGGTGTCCCTGGCTTCCTTCTATTCAGCAACCCCGCCCCTGGAAGAAACGGGGAATAATCTTCACCACGTAGGACAGGGCATTGGAAGGCCGTGGGAGCTAGCACCTGAAGACACGGCCTTGGGACTCGACTTTGTCCCTTACTAGCTGTGTCATTTCTGATAAGCCACCATCGCTCTCCGAGAGTGTGAAGCACCATTAAAATAGCTGTAGCAATTGGTGCTAATGCCACTTGGAACAGAGAAGGACAGACCACAAAAAGACGTGGAGAAGCTGGGGTGGGAGGTATGCATATAGTCTTAACTGTGGTGGTTTCTCAGGTGTGTACATCTGCCGAAACTCAACAGATTAGATACTTTAAACATACGCAGTTTCCTATTCATCAATTACACCTCAATAAAGCTACTCAGGGGGAAAAGATACACAAAAATGTAAAACAATGCCACAACTTCCCACACTTTTTTTGTTTCAAAATATATTATTTGTATTAAAATATGTTGTCAATTTTAAATAAATACATTTACTTTGATGTGTTATATATTATTTTAGTTAATAAATATTCAAAAATAAATAGATTCCATGAAGTTATGGTTTGCGTTTAGATGTCCCCCCAAAACCTCATGTGGTCTTAGGTAGCTGGATCTAGAGTGTGCGATGCAGAGATTAAGGGCGTGTGATTACTAAATCAGTCCACTGACTGGTTTGGCGCCACCCTAATCCCAGCAGCCTGAGTAAGCTATAAGAAGCAGGAAGAAGCTCTTTAGTCCCCTTCCTCGCCCTGTCTTTCTTATCTTGCTGCCTTCTGCCTGCTTGCCTGCCCCCTGCCTTGGATCAGGCTGACTGTGAACTGAAACCTCTGCAAACTGTGAGCTAAATAAATCTTTCTTCCCTTAACTTTGGGTGTCGAGTATTTTGTCTCAGCAACAAGAGAAAAGTAATTTAGACACACGGCATGTCAGAATCAAATGAAGTTATATATGAGGTATGAACAAGAAATAAACTAAATGTTTAAATGTTTTAAAATTGATTACAGTAGAAGACACTAACATGCCGCTAACATGCCTTAAAATGCGCCCCCTCACTTCAAACACACTTGTCCCAATGTTCCTGCCACTTTCTGAAGCAGCTCTGGAAGTGCTCTTTCGTGAGCATCTTTACTTGTGTTGTTCTGGTTGTCTCCGTGTCCTGCACCAATTCAAAATGTTTACCTTTCGTGGTCATTTTGACTTTGGGGAAGAGCGAGAAGTCACACGTTGCCAGCCCCAGTGAATATGGTGGATGAGGACACACAGTAATGTTTTTACTTGGCAGAAAGTTCTGTAAAGGTCAGCTGCAAATGGCTTCAGAGAGTGGCAAAAACAATGAGAGGCAGGGGGCGCCTTCTGAGGGCAATTAATGGCAATTTGTCTTTTACTGTAATAAATTTTATTTAACTGTATTTTTAATCATACCTCATACATCTAAGTATTTTATAAATGATAAGTAACATATATAAAAGTGTACATATAAACAAGGTTTTCTGAAGAGTACCAGCTCTCTTCCTTGGTACCCAGAGTGCAGAGCAGGCCCGGGCCCCTCGGGCCACAGAATACCCGCCCTGGACTGCAATGGGAATCCTACTGGGGGAGCCACAGCTGAATCCAGGGAGGCAAAAGCCGCTGGTATAACTGAACAACAGCAAGGGAAGTCAGAAATAAAAGCAAATGTTTCTCGTGGGAGTTTCTAAGGCTGAAGAGGCTGGTCAGAATCCAGTTGCCAGAGATAAGACTTCTACTGAAAAAGAAGATGAGAATCCATACACAGTCACTCACGAGGCATCCAGGAAGGCCAGGGTTTCTCCCAGCAAAGAAGGCCAACGGGCTGACAACGGCGAGCCCCACACAGAGGAGAAAAGGTCACAGATAAACCATGAAGGAAAACTATAGGAAACGCTGCCCTTTCCTACACATCATAGTAAAACTATTTTGGACACTTGACATCCTGCAAATGGAATCAGATGCTGCAGCCTCAGACTCTCCGCCCTGCATGCTCCTCCCACTAGCCCCTACTAGGACATGGAGAATACTTCACTGCCCAGGAATGGAAGGCGCATGGAGTGCCTGGGCTGTGTCCCCTAGTCAGTGGTTAAAGAAACTCAGACCACAGATGACTGGTAAGTCCTGGATTGCCAGGGACAGCCCCAGTTCATTTCTCCTGCTTAATCATCCCATCTAGTTAACACTTTAGCTTTCTCAAGAATATCTCGGATTGGGCAATAAATCACAGGGTCACCATATGGATCAACAATGACCCCCAAGTTCAACAGCCACCAAACCTATGAGCAGGAATGCCCAGTATCTCCATGACCTTCATTTCTTTGACCGATATCAAAAAAATTACCTCCTCAGAGAGAACCATTTCTAAATTTTTGAAAACCCATCACATTCCCTCTGAAAGTATCCCTGCCCCTAATGTCCACCCCAACTCAAGACCTACATGAGTCTTTGATGCTGTTATTTTTCTGCTCCTCAAGCTACTTCTATAAAACCTTTACGCTATCACTAACCAATTCTCCCACAAAGATGTGCCCCGGCCTCCTCTTAGCCGGGACTCACCTCTCTCCTAAGGAATATCTTCACTGTTTTCTGCAATTCATTCATCGCAACATATTTCAGTTCAACAAGTATTTATTGGGCAGTAACTGGGTGCTCATCACTCCATCACACAGTCGCCAATGTCTCCGAAACCAGATACGTGACTTCTAACACACGAGACAGAGGGCCAGCACCATGAACGGGGTGGCAAACACCCAAAAAGAAAAAGACAAGACAGCTAGCGGATGGTCGTCTGTTTATTGTCTCTCCTTTCACCAATCAATAGTTGCCAGACTTTTCTCTAAGAGAAACATCCTCCTGGATCTCCGCCATATGTTTTTAGTAGAAATGATCCAGAACCACCAACTCCAGAAATAGGGTCAATTCACTTGAAAAACCTCCGTATGCATCCCCCTGGCCACAATGACCAGTTCTAGAGCATGCTAGTAATACAATCAAAACCAGTAAAATTCAAGGAGTTGGCTGGAGTTTCTGGAGAAATCAGTTTTCTTGTTCATCAGGCTCCGGGGAGAACATGACCATTCACTCCATAAAGAGAAGTGGCTCAACCAGCAGGTCACTGAGTGGACAGAGGATCAAGTGGCTCCTGCAGAATTGAGTAGAAAGATGGAGAAAAGGGGATTCACTGAGGGTCTCACTTGAGCTGCCAAATCAAGCTTCACCAGATCTGCTTATGGACTTCCTGATTACATGAGCTTACAAATTCCTTTTGTTGTTTAAGCCAGTTTGAGTTGGTTTTCGCCCGTGCAACCAGGAATTCCGGACCAGCAGAGCCAGAGACAATGGCAGGGAGGAGAGGAAACTTGAGTTACACACTGAACACTTTATGATGGGATTTACATACGCCAATGGGTTGTGGGTAAACAGAAGGAGAAAAAATAGGGTGAGCAAAAGCGTAATGAGGGGTGGACACAGCGGGCAGAGACCAGCCTGCCGGAGTGGAGGGGACGGTCGGGAGCCCAAGGGCCGAGATGTGCGAGGTGACATTCACAGGGCCTGCTGCCTCGCCATGGCCCAAGACCCTCACAGTCGTGGTCTGCCCCGATGGATCCGCGCTTCCACCCAGCTGCCTCAGATCATCAGTGAGACACCGAACGATGAGAGTAGCCCCACTCACAGGCCCTGGAGGAAACGCCTGCCTCCTTCCTCAGAGTAGGAACTGCTGCCCATTCTCCAGTGAGACAGGCACATGCACTAGCTGGTTAGCACCCGCCCTCTGCTCTGGGGCCGGCCCAGGCCACGATCAGACAGAATGAAGGAACAAGCTTGCCGCGTGCTCAGATGCGGGCCGCGTCATCTCCCATGCAGCAGCGGCGGGCTGCTGAGGACAGACTCTGGGCTTCCTGTCAAGGGCCACTTGCCCTCCCCACACAGAGCTCACACAGGGACCAGGTGGGCTTCAAATAGCTGCAAAGAGGTTATAACGCCTTCAGCAAAACTAAAGAATGCTTTCTTCAAACTAGATTTTTCAAGAAGGTTCCTGACTGAGTTCTAGAGGGACAAAGTTCCCCGTGCCTGGTCCCTCTTGGGCCCTGAGAGGCCCCTGCAGCACTTTTACACAGACCTTCGGAGCTGAAATAGGTGGGGACTGCTGATCGTCAGTGCCTGGGAGCAACATTAACACTCAGCTAGGAGAGAAGGGACAGTGTTTTAGTTACTTTTCTCTCGTTGTTGGGACAGAATACTCGACAGCCAAAGTTAGGGGACGAAAGGTTTATTAGCTCACAGTCTGCAGAGGTTTCAGTCTATAGTCCGCTGGGTCCAAGGCAGGGCGGCATTGCAGAGGGGCAGGCTGGCATGGCAGACCAGCAGCAGGCCAGCCGCAAAGTAAAGTGAGTAAATGCAAGGAATGTATGCAAATAAGCAATGCAAACAAGCAGGTAGTTAGCTTCTTCCTGTATCTTTTATCTAGGCTACCTGCCCCCAGGGCGGCCCACACTCCCACCCCCAATCTCAGTCTCACATCCTTGATCCCAGCAGAACCATGCCAAACCGATCA